>JANHFT010001725.1:105249-115738 GCA_032467955.1 Pseudoxenodon macrops
CGCCCCCAGGAACACTCTGCAGGCCTGCTAAACCCTCTGCGCATCCTGTTTTTGTGAAAAAAGGACCATTTTTGGCCTCCCAACCCACCCATCTACCTGTGAGGCATTTTTGCCCTCCCAAGCCCCCAGGAGCATTCTGCAGGCCTCACAAACCCTCTGTGCATCCCATTTTTGCGAAAAACGGACCCAATTACCGGTAGGTGCAGGATAGGGTCTTGAGAGGGCAAAAATGGCTGTATTCGGTATATAAGGCACCAACATTTCCACTCTCTTTTAGGTGGGGAAAATGCGTCTTATACTCCAAAAAGTATTTTCTACCCATTCGAAAATAATATTTTTTTCCAATAATTAACAGTCAAATTAATTAAATAAAAAAAGACTATAAAACGGAAACATTAGGGAATATTTAGGCTTTGATATTTCTTGAAGTAAAGTATCATAATGTTAGGTAGACTAACCACTTTATTTTAATAACATGAAAATTAATTGCTTGATTTCATGAATTGTAAATGTTCTCTTCCATTGTTGCTCTTTTGTAACAGGTATTTAAGTCAGTTCTTGTATGAAAAGAGTAGACAGAAGGGGGGCAGAGTTTATTTATTTATTTGTTTTTAAAATCTATTTGCTGTGGGGCTATTCTGGGCAGTTTCCAACAATAAAATGCAAAAAAAAATGATAAAGAATGTAAACATAACAAGAGCAAATGAAAATAATAAAAATAAAAAAAGGAAGTACAATAATATAGAGAGAGGGAGCAGGAAATGCAGGGGAGAGGTGGGATCAGCTAATGAGTAGCCACCTCTAGTGATGTACTCCCCAATTGGGCTCCCAGGCAACCCACCAAGCTAGGTCTTCAGGCCCTTGTGGAAGGATAGGAGGGTGGGGCAAACCTTACCCTGGAAGGCAGGAAGTTCTAGAGAGCTAGCGCTTTACAGAAAATGCTCTTCTCCTAGATCCTGTCTGTCGAAGGTCCTTGACCAATAGGATCCTCAGCAGGCCTCCTGCCAGCACAGGTAGGGCAGGCTTGTCTTAGCAAGATGAGACGGCTGATCAAGTAATCTGGACCTATTCCATGGGGAGCGTTAAAGGTCAGAACCAATGCCTTGAATTGCACTCAGAAGCAAAGCAGGAACTAGTGTAGGTCACAGAGCAGTGGCATAACATGGGTCATTCTATGGGCCCCACAGTTTGTTCATGTTGCTACACTCTGTACCAGTGGAAGCTTCCAAAGGGATTTCAAGGGTAGCCTCATGTAAAATGCATTGTAGTAATTCAGACAAGAGATGATTAGGGCTTGAATGACTGAGCACAGGGAGTCCTGATCCAGGAAAAATTGCAGCTGGTGCACAAACCAAAGCTGTGCAAAGGCTGTCTTAGTCATGACCACCACTTGAACTTCAAGCAGGAGTTGCGAGTTCAGGAGAACTCCTAAATTGTGAACTGAGTCTGAATAGGGTAAGATAACCCGATTCAGACCCAAATCTTGAAACTCCATTCACCCAAAGCCACTCAGTCTTGCCAAGGTTCAGTCGCAGCTTGTTGTCCCCCAGCCAGGCCCCAGCCCTCCAGACACCATGAGAGGATAACAACAGCATCACTTGGGTCACAAGATGTGGAGCATCAATCTCAGCAAATTGATGATATCTCAACCCATGGTGACAGCGACTTCATGTGGATATTAAACAGGAGTGGAGAGAGTACTAAGCCTTGTGGTATAGCGTAAGAGAGCGGCCGGGGCCTGGATCTCTTCCTATCAACACCGATTGAGAGTGGCCTTGGAGAAAGGAGCTAAACTAGCACAGAACTGTGACACCCAGTCCTAAGCTCTGTAGCTGGACCAAAGGGTACCATCGTCAATGGTCTCGAAGCTGCTAAGAGGTCAAGGAGAATCAGGATGGTTGCACTACCACCATCCCACCCTCACTCGAGATCATCCATAAGTGTGACCAATACAGTGTCTGCCCATAGCTGGACCTGAAACCTGAAAAGAATCTAGAAAATCTGTTTCATCTAGGATCCTCTAAAGCTGCCAAACAACTACCTTTTCTACCATTTTCCCTAAAAAGGAGTAAATATGTTATCAACTTAGAGTTGATAATCAACTTCTTTTGATTCTTGTGTCATTTTAGTACTGAACTTCAGCTGACTCGATTAATGTCAGGCATAAAGAATCAGGACATTACTTAAGTTGCAGTTCAAAAGATTTATGACTCAAGCCTATACAAAAGAATCCAATCAACTAAAGTTCAATACCAAATTGGTATCAGATAAGCATCAGCAGAGTTTATGAGGGATTAGGCCATTTGTGGGAATATAACAATTCTAAGTTTATGATACACTTAACTATCTCCCCCAGCTCTGTGAACTCTTCTACTAGAGCCATCTTTGCTTCTTCAGGTAGACAACAGCCTTAATATTAGTAATCATTGATAATCCATAAATATATCTAGTTCCTTTTTTGGATTCTCTAAACTAGAATCTATCATCAAATCTATCATATCTGTTGGTACTTAATTTTACAGTCTAGCATTGTACATAATATGTCCTTTGTACTGCCCATGCCTCGTTTCACTTGATTAGCTAATGTTCTCTTTTTCTATTCAAAATTTCTGTACGTGTGTGCTGATACTTCTTCACTTTTTTTCCAACATAATATTAACAATTCTTTCTCCATGTTTACATTTTGAATCCAGTAGTGAGTGGATTACCAGATAGCAATAACACCTACCATATTAATAAAAAGTACATTGAGTACTATTAATCACTAGTGCCATTAGTGATTTAGTTGAACTAAAACGGAAGCACAAAGAAAAAGATGGAGAAACAGATACTAAAACTATTCAATTATAGTTGGTTCCTTCTATGATTTTCCCCTTATCAAGCATGCATCAGTATTAAGTTGGAAGCTATGTTGGCTGAAAATTATTTTGATGTTCAGAGAAATGGAAGGAGATAACCTCTTCTCAGTTTAGGGCATTTTACTACAGAAAGCAACTCTGCTATGTCTGCCACATAAATGTATAGCAGTTTGCTGCCTAGGGTTATAGCAGATGACTTCTCTAACAACTATGGACACTCCTGAGGTCCAACCTCCAGTGAAATACCAACATGCTCCCTCATTTCCCCGCTGCACTCTCCAAAGATGTACTGGCCTTCAGAGACTGCACCCCAGGGACCCAGTTGGTCTAGACACCAAAGGGGATGTTAGCTGCCTACACTGTTTACCCTGTCCCACAATCCCTTCATCGAAGCAGCAATCACCTCCAACCTTTCTGACTAGTTCAATCAGGTAACTTTTTCCCACTCATAATAATCTTCTCTTCCCAGATGCTAATGGGGAAATCCAAAGCATTCCCAGGCAGGCTGCAGACTCACTGAACCAGGCACATACAGAAATTAACCATACATCAGAGGCAAAATAAAAAGCAAGAAAGCCTACGTTGGGACTCCCCAACTATTCCAAGTCATGAGGGACAGAAAAGAGGACAGAAAAGCTAGACTGTTCCCCATTTCTCCTATCAAAATTATTTTTGAGCCCTTGGTTGAGCAGCTAAGGCCAAAGTTGAAAAGTTAATTGAAGCAAGGTGGGTTGGTTGCTGAATTCATTGGTAATCAGTCTCAGTATGTTTGTCTTTGACTTGATTGTTGTTTTTATTCAGTTGTTTTTATGATCAGCCATCTGTATCACTAATGGCCCTTATCCTGAAAGGCACCTGTAGAATTTTCACTTAGATCTCTATGTACTCCTTTAAAAACCATTATAATCTTAAAGTGTACCTCAGCTAAAAGGTAACTCCATTACTTTGTAAGAAGGAATCCACTTTCAGGGATCCCTCTGGAACGTTCCACTGTAGAACTTCCTGCTTCTGCTGTAAGAAAATGGTACACTGAATTTATATACACATAACGTTTTTATAACCCTTGCACTTTCTGGTTTGACATTCCAAAACCTGTAAGGAAATATCTCCTCACACCAGAAGCAACTTCAAAGCCTTTTTCAATTCTGCTTCCAGAGTGAGTGGAAGGCCACTGTTATACAAAAAGGGTAATAATTAATATACCACTTTTTTATTGAAATATTGATATCTTCATGTTAGTTGAGTACCTAGCAATATAAAAAGCCTTTCCTATAAAATTAATATTGTCTCAGTTTATTGGACTAAGCTTCCATAACTCTGAAGTTTATGTCTGGCCGATAGCATATTGAAGAAGCCTAAATGAAGAGAACTGTATTAATAGAAAATTTAATAGGTTATCGTATCAACATATAGCAATAGTATTTCAGTTTCATCTATGGCAAATTTGATCTGTTTTATTTATAAATGTATTTTTAAAAATCCATTTTTTCTTTCAGATACCGCAGTGAGAAGGTGACAATCAGTTATGCAGAATACATGGCTTCACGACAGCATTGTTTTCAAAATGGCACTCTTCATGCCCCACCCCTCTACAATCATTACTCCTGACACAAAGCTGCATGACCAGTCCCGTCCCCCAGCTGCCAGCTATGACATCATTGGAGCAGATGCCTCCTCTTCCTGGTCCAGTTACTTCTATTACTGCACCATTTTATGATGCTAGCTTCCGTTGCCAAGTCTGCCTTCCAGTTGATTATGGATGGTGGGGGCTACCAAGTGAGTGCAACTGAAATTTCAGAGGCCCAAGCTTACTTCATTTTTCAGAATGAGGGTTCATTTGGACTGAGTACCTGGGACCATTGCCGTTGGATAGAGAGAAACTTGAGAAATGGCAGTACCACTTCAGATTGCTCTGTCTCTGTGTTAAATTGCACTGTGTTCATTTGAATTGTTAATTACAATGCCCCCTGATCAAGTAGGAGATTTCTTCTGGCAGTCTGGCAACGGAGTCCAACAAAAGATTTTTAGGTTATTTGTATTTTCTTTTTTTATTTCTAATATTTATCTGCCATAAGCTAAATAGTCCTAGCATGTCCCAAGTAAACATGTTAGGACTTGTTATAAGGATGGTATGTCTGGAAGTTCTCCTTGCAGAAGATGGCAATTAATCAAAGATTTAAAAGGTAAAATAAAATTTACTGCAGATAAAATGCATTGCCTATTCATATCCGGAAGGTTTTAATTTATATACCTAGCTACTTTTATTTTTGACACAAAAAGAAAGTAACTTACTAGATAAGATACTGCATGCAAGAAGGCAAACCACTATGGGTTGTGTATGGAAGTAGCATAGGTTTCCTTGTATCCCAAAAGTATAATCTTGGGGGGGGTTTAAAGTTCAGGTAATAAGATTTGCAAATGAATTGCAGCAGATCTTTCCCCACAAAGCTATCCTTATTGTAATAAAACAAGAGTGGATTTTTGTTATTGAAAATATTCCATGAAAACTGTGTTTTTCATAGGCAGTGGGTTTTTTGCTAGTGTAACACTAATACGTAATAAAACACATTAAATGTTAGCTGAAGTGGGTTATCAGATCTGCATGTGTTCTTGCTGCACTGATGCTTCAGTTCTAAATAATATACAGTAATTGGAAGTAAAACAAATTAGTTTAAATGAATTGCTTCCAGTTAATTGTACTTAGAATTGGAACCTAAACAATGTTATTTACCCACCAAAAATTTAACTGGGATCCAGGTTTTAATATCCTGTAGATTTTCAACTTTTCTATTGTTAATTGAATATGCAGGACACTGAATAGTAAACAGATTTTTTTTGAAAATATTCACTATCTCAATTTTCCTGTGTGAGTCATTAAGTGTTATCATAAGAACAACAGTATACCCAAAGTAAATTCATAAAATGATAGCATTAATCTTCTAAATGAAATTAAATGCAGGGTTTATGAAAAAAGTGATAATCATCTTGAAAATCAGGAACAATCAGATAATGAACTCAACATAATGGCAGTATGATATCATATTGCACTATATGGAACAACAGTTGCTTTTGTAAAAAAAACCAAATAAGTATCTAGAAATTCCATTCGAATACAGGATTAAAAAATCTCCATATCTTTTGAATAAATTAACCTTATGGTGAGACAGACTTAAATGTAATCTCAAAGCAAAGCCTCTAAGGCGAAGCAGATATCCCATTCTTAGAAAGAAATATAAGTAACTATGAATTGCTTATATATTGAAGTAAACATTATTTGTCAACACTTAAACTGCTATCTAGAAAATGGCAAATTTATAGTACCTTCTTTGCAACAGCCTACTTCAGATAATCCAGGATTTGCTCAAGCTGCATTATTTTTCTAGCACTCTTCATGTATTTCAGGAAAAAAAAATCATATAGTTTATTTAATACTTATAGAAGGGAGGGGTAAAAGAGGAATACACACTAGCCATGCACAATATTGTTATAGTGTTTAGTTTTGCACTGGGATTATTCATTTGGATTACTACTTTTTCCCTTCTGATTATGCTGAAAAGTAAATATACATGAAGGGATTTTTCCACAGTTTCCTATTACTGAGAGTAAATTAATCTTCTTACAAATTAAAGTGAATTGTTACTATTCTTACTGCTGCCCTCAACAGAAAAGAAACTGTAGAACGGGAAGGGAAAATTAAGCTCCGGTCATGCCATCCATCTCTGCTCTCAGACAGTATTGAACTATAGGGCTACACAAATTACTATTAGTGTTCTATGTTAGAATTTCAATTGTAAAGATTTTTTTTAAAAGCAAAAAGGAAAAAAAAATGGTGCTAAACTTTCACCCCTGAGCACATTTGGTAAGACTGGTCATGCAAGCATATAGTGCCGTATCAATATTGCTTTAAAAAAAATGTTTGCCCTGTTACATGTAATCAGCAGTGTATAGCATTAATTATTTGATTTTGTTTTAATGAGTGTAGGGGAGTTTAGGAGTCAGATGGGGGCCTTAATATTTTAAACAACAGACTTTTAAGAGTGACAACTTATTTGATCTAATTTTATTATTATAATGAAATAAGTCAAAATAGTTTTGGAGTGAGAGCTGGTCCCATTCCATGCCCCTGTTTCCATCTAATCCCCTAATCCATAGTAATGGAAATGCCTCTGTTAAAGTTGGATTGTAATTTTCTTTTAGTAGGTAAAACAGCAACAGGCAATGGAGCACACAGAACAATAAGAGAAATGATATAATTACATTGATCACAGAGTTCAGTCACAGTATGGTATGTCAATGCTACAGAATGAATTGATCATGAATCTATATATTATATACATAGTGATGTACTGTGGTGAGCCCAACACAGAAAAGATATGGAAACCAACAGAAAAGCCAGAAGAGCGCTGTCTTTTCAAGAGTCCTAAATGTTGTATTTTCCATCCAATTAAAGAGTGATGTAACTGTACAGCGAATTTAGCAATAGTATTCTGGTATGATTGGGAAATGGCTCATCCTTAGCTACAAGCAAGTGCCTTTTGGTCTAGAAGAATTTATTTTAAGTGGTTGAGAACCTCCTTTGTTGCAGCCTAGGAACTCTTAAGGGATTTTTTTTAGTTCCCATCCCTTCCAAATAACAGCAGAGGATATCATTAATCATCTGAGGTTCACTGTTTTTAATATTTTTCAAGATATTTTCTTTTCATAATAAATAGCAATCTCAATAGAGGCATTTCAATTCAATAAGATGTTACAGTCAACGTGTTACATCTACCTATTCTGAATATTATTTTTAATTGCCTATTTTAACCTTCCACATTTCAAGTTTTGCACATAACTCTTTTCCCTACTCATTATAACATTGCAGTCTTCTCTGACTGAGTGCTGTTTTGTACCTTTCCCCCAATTCTAAAATGAATAATGCTTTGGTTAATTTAAGTTGTTCCTTTTAAAGAACCTCTTTAAACCTTCAGTGAAGAGATGTCAGACCAATTCTTTGTTATTACACTTGGTTGCCTCCTAGCTATATTAACTTCTGAGTGTAAATCATTGAACTTTACCCTCTAATGAAGTATTGTAGAAAATAAATTGTAGTGGATACATTTTTATCTTGTCCCTTTTTTATTGGAGTCTTGTCCGTTTTGACTTTTCACACAGAAATCTAATAATTCAAATTTTCTAAAAAAATAAATTGAACTCTTAAGATGATGGCAAAACCAGCAGGAAATGGGTGGGAATAATTAACAGTACTGTGTTTTACAAGATAAAGCCTCAGAAAGAATGAGATTCGACATTTTGTTAAAAAAATAAAATAAAGCCTTCATGTTTGTTTGGCTGTGGTATTTTGTCTTGTGAGCCATACAGAATATTGAGTAATAGGCCTTGTATGTTTTTTTCCTTTTTATACACAAGAAATTAGATTATTATTCCAGGAATACCAGTATCAATGCAAATTATTTTTAAAATAAGTCACTTAAGACAGTAAAGTTTGTCTTGCCCTTTTTAGTTTATCTAATAAAGCATTTTATATCAAATTAGAGCATGGAATGTTAGAAGCATCTCCCTTGGGAAAACTCAAAATTGTAAAAAGAGAAATGATTAGAGTGAACATCGACATCCTCAGCATCATTGAATTACACTGGACAGGCAGTGGTCAATTTAAATCAGATGACTTTATGGTTTATTTTTCTGGAAACAATATCAGATGAAAAGGAGCTGCATTCTGCATAAGCAAACAAGTTACTAAATGTGTTGAGAATCACAGAGCATACAGTGATTGCATAATATCTATCCAAATTCGAAGCAAGCCATTCGACATTACGATACTACAAATCTATGGTCCAACTAGACTCAAATGTTAATAAAATTGAACTTTTTTAGTGAGCTTCAATGTGCTCTCATGCAAAAAAAGAGAGGATATTTTGCATATTATGGCAATTTCCATGCAAAAGTAGGCTAAGGAGAAATTGCAAGAATAGTAGGCAAGTTTGGGGTAGGTGAACTGATTGAAGCTGTTGACCGCCTAGTGCAATTTTGCAATTTTGCCAGGAAAATCATCTCAGTATTGAACGTGGACCACATTGAAATCGGATAGACTTCATTTTATGCCAACAACACTGAAAAGGTTCAGTTGCATCTATTAAGATGCTTCCTACCACTGATTGTAGCTCAGACCATCAGCTATTAGTGACTAAACTGTAGCTCAAACTATGCAAAGTGAAAAAGGTACTATCCCCATCCCCCCAGAATTCAACGTGGACAATATGTCACCTATGTATATCATAGAACTTAATAATAGATTTGAATCACTGAATCTAGAAGGGAAAGATCCAAATGAACAGTGGCAAGAGATCTAAAGTAACCTCATGGAAACTGCTGGAAAACATATGTCATGCCAAAAACCAAAGGGAACAACAAGATATGTATGATGGTACTATCAAAATAGCTAATCAGTGTAGGCTGTCCAAAGCAAAAGATAATAAAGATGAAGTTAAAAGGTTAAATGCAATTTTCCAAGTGAAGCCCGGAAAGACAAACAAGCAGTGGGAGAAGCAGTGTCAACATCTGGAAGAAGCAAACAGGAAGGGGCACACTAACATCATGTTTGCTGTAGTGAAAATTATGTGATCCAGCTTTTCAGCATGGCAAGGAATTGTTGAAGACTGCAATGGGAATATACTAAGTAACCAGCAGAAGATCAAGAACAGGTGAAAAGAAAATATATAAGAGGAACTCTATAGCAGTTTTGACTTACCATAAGATGACAATAATAACAGCCCAATTAATAAAGAACCAAACATCTTGAAAGAAGTAGAATGAGCCATGGAGAAATTGCTGAATTGGATAGTTCCAGGTATTGATGAAATATCTGCAGAATTACTAAAACTAGTGCCAATTAACACCATCATGGCCCTGTGTCAAGAAATATGATCTACATGTCAATGGCCTCACAACTGGAAAAGATCTGTTTTTATCCCATTAGTAAAAAGGTGGTGCCAGAGACTGTTCCAACTATTGCACAATTGCATTGATTTCTCATGTAAGCAAGATTCTGTTAAAGATAATTTGACAGAGGCTACAGAATTTCCTCAATCAAGAGTTACTTGATGTATAAACTGGCTTTATAAAAGGGCATAGCACTCAAGATCACATTGCCAATATTAGATAGATTATGGAAAAGGCACATGAATATAAAAAAATCTATATATGTGTTTTATTGATTACAGAAAAGCTTTTGCCTGGTAAGAACAGAATAAGCTATGGGCGGGTTTTGTGTGATTTTGGTATCTCAACCCACCTGATCAGATTTACCAGATCACTATACAATGAGCAGGAGGCAACAGTGAGAGCACTATTGTGACACAAATTGGTTCAGGATCAGTCAAGAAGTTAGACAGGGATGCATTTTATCACCATTTTTTAAAATCTGTATGCTTGAAGTGATCATGCAGAAATTAGACCTGGAATTACCTGATTTGGGCCTGAAGATTAGAGGAATGAATGAATGTTTATTCAGGTCAACAGCAGACAGTCTAAGGTTAAAGTTATGGGGGTGTGGGGATGAAACCACAGAGTCAGGTAGTGCATTCCAGGCATTGACCACTCTGTTGCTGAAGTCATATTTTCTGCAATCG
>JANHFT010001725.1:115838-135461 GCA_032467955.1 Pseudoxenodon macrops
CTATTGTGTGCTCGTGTATTGTTGCGGTTGAAGCTGAAGTAGTCATTGACAGGTAGGATGTTGTAGCAGATAATTTTCTGTACTATGCTTTGGTCAGACCAAAGGCGGCTAGTCCTTAGTTATCGAAGCCCAAAATTTCAAGCCTGGTAGCATAAGGTATTTTGTTGCAAGCAGAGGAGTGGAGGACACTTCGTGTGAAATATCTCTGGACTCGCTCAATTGTATTAATGTCCGATATGCAGTGCAGGTTCCAGATAGATGAGCTGTATTCAGGAATTGGTCTAGCAAATGTTTTGTAGGCTCTAGTTAAGCAGTACAGTATTACCAGAGAAGAAGCTACGCAAGATTAGGTTAACAACTCTTAAAATGCCTTTTTGTCAATGTCGTTACAGTGAGCTCTGGCCCTTAGATCATTAGAGATGAGTACTCCAAGGTCCTTGACAGAATGAGGGTCGTCTACGAAGTTGTAGGAAGGTCATAGGAAGGACCATAAATAATTTAAGTATGCGAATGATACAATACTATTGCCTGAAAATAAGGATGACCTGAAAAAAATGATACAGAAAATCAGAATCACAGAATTGGAAGGGACCTTGGAGGTCTTTTAGTCCAACCCCCTACTCAGGCGGAAACCCCTATGCCTTCTACCCTCTCCTTTCAATTGGAGATTATCAGGCAGGAATGAGGTTTTCGCAAAGAAAGCAAATCCTATGCATTGAATTGAGCGCTCTAGCAGATGCTAGAAAATTAAATCTGCATGCAATAAAGATTATTTACAATGTGGGGGGGGGGCGCGCGCAAGAAAAGCAAGTTTCCAAAGCAAATTTCAGTCATCTTAACCTACAGGGGGAAAAAGATGTTTTGAAAGGTTTATTGTGAATAATTTTCATAGCAAACTATGTAATTTTGGGAACTATCAAACCTGCAAGAAACTCAGAAATATGTATTTATTACATTTAGACCACCCTAAATCCATTCACTTCGGAGTAAATGATACTGAAAGCAACGAGATCAATTTGAATAAACATTTACAAGGATTTGGTAATTATAACCCTAAGGTAGTATAGTAATATTTTCTTTTGTACTGACTCTTTTCTTGTCATCCTCTCTTATGTTTTAGACTAGTCTCCCTTTCTAATAGAATAAGATAAATAAATAAAAAAGATGTAGGGCAGAGCTCACATGTCTTTTATTATTAATTTAAAACTAAACCTCGCTGAACTAAGGCTTTCAAATCCTGAATTCCCTTATGAGGAGGATGTATGTATTTTACGGAACACACCAGGTAATTTATTTCGGACAAGCGCGCGCTTTACACTACGCCCGGTTTTTCCCTCCATCCCTGTGAGGACAACGTCATGGGAAGCGCTTTGTTCTGTCTCCTCTAGGGGGCGCCGGTGCTAGTCGCCCGTGTTTTTGCTCATTATTCGTATTTCCGGCCCATCGCGCGCGTTCGGGGGTCAGATGAAACGATGGCGGTAGGAGGTACTGACATTCGCGCCGTAGATGTGGAAGAGGATGCATCTCAGCTTGTTTTTCCCAAGGGTGAGCGGCAAAGTCTTGGGGAGACTAAAGCAGCCGGAGAAGCTAAGGAAGGTTGCCTAAGGGAGATTCCCGTGTACGGACGTAGAAGAAATAGAACAAGATTGTATTACTAGACAATCTTGAGGGTCATTTAATAGTCTTTTCCCATCTGGTGTTCTTCAGAATTGTAAGGGTTGTGCGGCTGTGAATTTAAGAGCTGACCTGGCGGGAGAGGGCATTAGATGGGGATACTTGCAACTTAGTGTTATCCATATCAGACGTATAAAAAGACCCTGCCGTGCCTTTCAAAGCCTGCTCTTGTTCTCATTCCGTGCTAGATATGTGGGCTAGAGCACAAAGGGTAGCAAATTTAAAGCTAAGATATCTGGCTTTTCCTGGGTGGGAGACTGCTTGAGATCCTTTTCTATATTTGTCGTCATAATTCCATAGATGATTATAATAAAGCAGTAACTTACCATTACTACAGTCCTACTACTACATACATACAGAGGATAATTTTGCCCATCACTATATAACTTATACAGGCAGTCCTTGACTTACAACAGTTTATTTAATGACCATTCGAAGTTACAACAGCACTAAAAATGACTTGTGACCATTTTTCACACTTACAAACTTTGTAGCATCCCCATGATTATATGATCAAAATTCAGGTGCTTGGCAACTGGTTCATACTTATAATTGTTGCTGTTTACCAAGATCATGTGATCACCTTTTGCAACCTTTTGACAAGCAAAATCAGTGGGGAATCCAGATTCACTTGACAACTGTGGCAAGAAGGATTGTAAAATGGGGCAAAATTCATTTAACAAATGTCTCATTTAACAGAAATGTTGGGCTCAGTTGTGGTCGTAAGCCAAGGGCTACCTATATTTGGGGAATAATTGGAGTTTTTAATTATTTTTTGTCTGTAAAACTAAAATATTACTCTTTTGGCAGCTGTTTCACTTATGTTATGGTTCTAACAATAGTGGGAATATATGCTTATCTAATTGAATTGAAACTTATGAATATTAAGGTAATGTTTACAAGTTCCATTGTTTAAAGTGACTGGAGATCACAACCTTTTCTGAATCTACAGTAATATAAACATTTATATGTGAATGCAATTGCTAATATAAGATGAAGCTTTGAAATTGATAGCTGGATATATGAAAGTCTTAGGGAAGATGATGTATCATAAATTTTACAGAGAGGTTTGTACATTTATATCTAGAAGATTATTGTAAGATTTATTGTAAGAAGTGATATATGCGTTGCTGCAGAATGGAGATGATAAAAGCTAACTTGCTTATCATTTCAAGAAGAAATCACATTTTCAGTTCTTTCTTATACTTAAAAGTTCCTGTGAGGTGACACAAATATGTACAAGAAACAGTAACTAGAATCTTTCAAACATACATTTTCTACACAGGGATTGATGGTTTATTTCTTTTTGATGTAGAGATGCATTTAGGTAAAGTAGTTTTCACTCACAACTTGAAACACTATCATGCTTTTGTCTTGTATACACAGTCAAGGATTAATACCAATATTAATATATCTTTCTTTTTTTAATCTATGTACCTGGCACCTTTATTACCATGCAGAATTTGAAACTGCTGAAACTCTTTTAAATTCAGAAGTGCACATGCTTCTGGAACATCGGAAACAGCAGAATGAGAGTGTAGAAGATGAGCAAGAACTTTCTGAACTGTTTATGAAAACTTTGAATTATACAGGTCGCTTCAGCCGCTTCAAAAACCGGGAGACAATTGCTAGTGTCCGCAGGTGAGTTAGTTTTTATTTTTATTTTAATTAGGCAATAAGAGAGGTAATATGATCCTTTTAAATTGAAAGAGGATAAAATTTAGCATAAAATTATTTTTTACTATTTGATAAATAGTCCTTGCCTAATGATGGTCGCTTATTAACTTTTTGTAATTACAATGCCTCAGAAACGGTGCTTTGTATCCTGTAATGCACTTCTGTCACACACACCACCAAGGTAAGATCGCAATCTGGGTGTCTGGCAATTTATGACCAGTTGCCAAATGCCCCACAGTTACATGATCACCACTAGCAATCTTCCTTACTGATATCAGTATCAGTGGAGGAACTGTCTTCTGTGGGGTCAGAATGCACAGAGCATAAAGAGCCCTCCTAGCTGGTGGCAGACTGTTAAAGTGAGGTAAGCCCACCAAGAGGCTGGCAGCCAGGGTGCTGGTGGCAAGAGGCAAAGATGCCCTGCACAGCATGGCCAACACCCCTGTGATATAGAACTTGAGGCCATTTGGTGGAGGGGAAGGGAGGCAACAACAAAGGTCAGCTGGAGTGGCATCAGTGGATAGTGGTACAGCAGCATCAGCATACAGCAATATTCTTCTTTTTCAGTGAATAAGAACTGTTACTCTATTCCTAATCATTCCAAAGTTAAATAAAAAGTGATAAATGACAATCTAGATTTGGAGAGCAGTGTAACTTTGTCTTAGGTATTGAGGAAAAAAGTTGAAGCAATGTGTTTGCCACCTTGAGTTGTACAAAATAAAGATGGGTTAGAAATATAATAAATACAAATAATATAAATAAAATAGATGCTATCATAAATAGAAATGGACAGAATAATTGAACAAGTTTGGAACTTTACTGTCTTCCACTTGAGAACAATATTCTGGATAGTTAATCAGAACAGACATAAAGTTAAAAAAACAGTTAAAATGATGTAACTGTAATTGGTGTGTTATATATCAAGCCAATGTTAATATTGAAGTGTTATTTTTTATATAAAGTATATCCATACATATACATATATTCTGGGTGCTTGAGGATGTGTGCTTGAATTACACTGTAGGAGGGGACAAATCAGCATACAGGGAAGAAGTCCAGAAGGTAGCCACATGGTGTTCCAAAAACAACTTGCATCTAAATACTAGCAAGACAAAGGAGTTGGTGCTGGATTTCTGGAAGCACATAGAGGAACCTACTCCACTGGATATCAAGGGGGGCCATGTGGAGAGGGTTTCCTTTTAAATTCTTGGGAATGCTCATTAGTAAAGATCTCACCTGGAAAAACAACACGGCCCTGGTGGTTAGTAAGGCTCAACAGAGATTTCATTTCCTTAGAGTCCTGCGGAAAAATCAGGTGGAACGGTCTATGATATAAAGTGTCCGCTAGTTTAACAGCTGTGGACAGGAAGGCACTACAGAGAGTGATTAGTTCAGCACAAGAAGCCATTGCTTGTCCTCTAACACCACTGGATAACATCGCCATGTCTCGCTGTTTCAGCAGAGTAAGGAAGATATTTAGGGATTATTCACACCCTGGCCAGTGTCTCTTTTCACTTTTACCATTAGGCAGAAGACATCGAAGCATAGCCAGATGGACAAACAGGTTTAAAAACAGCTTCTACCCATGGGCTGTCAGACTGCTAAACACAATCACAATCACTCCACGTAGATATGGAAATGTATGACTAGATTTCCCCCCCAATTACTTGTATAAGGATTATTTTCTATACTATTCATATTGTCTTGTATTTTCTGTTATGGATTGCAGCAATAAACCAATTTCATTGTATACATGATGTACAATGACAATAAAGGCTATTCTAATTCTATTCTAGAGTATATCATACTCACATGCATGAATGATAGTAAAATTGCACTGAAAATATGAGGTACTATAAAAAAAATTCTACCACAGTATAAATCTACATCTTTTCAGTTTTAAATTGTGTTTTTTTTCTGTCAGCTTATTGCTCCAGAAGAAACTCCATAAATTTGAACTAGCATGTTTAGCTAATCTGGGTCCTGAAACAGCTGAAGAGGCCAAAGCTTTAATTCCCAGGTGAGTTGCCCTAATTAAAAAGGTAAGCTTGTCATGATACAAGTAAATTTGAATCCTCAAACACCAGAAAAACAGTTACAATCTCATCATCTAGTTAAAAAACAGAATTTAGACTTAAATATCCATTCTTCAGTCAAATACTATATTATGAAATTAAAAATACTGATCTAATTGGAACAACAGCCTTTAAAATTTCTAAATTGAATTTCTTGGCTATATTTATGTTGTTTTAATTAAAATTACTTATAGGCTTAATTCTATCAAACAAAAAACAGGTAGAGGAAACTTCAATACACCCTATATATTTCTTATTATAGTTTGAAGTTTTCAACTAACCTGTTTTTATAATTTTATCATATTTTTAATGATTAAAACATGTGGAGGGGAGAAATTATTTTTGACTAGTGACATGTCTAGTCAAAATTGAATTAGTCTAGCTTTAAATAGTATTGAGAGGAAAAAATCCTCATATTTTACTGCTAGTTTCTTTCAATTCTTGAGATTGGTGTCTTGCAATTCTTTTTCAGAGAGTTGATATATTGGAACTTCTTTTATAAACAGAAAAACACTGCTTATTTTTATCTTTCAGCTTAGAGGGTCGGTTTGAAGATGAAGAGTTGCAGCAAATTCTTGATGACATACAGACCAAACGAAGCTTTCAGTATTAAAATGAATTGTTAGATTCTTCTCAGCTGGGTGTGGAGGGGAATTGAGATCTCATTCTTGTTTCTTTGTACTTCTTTTGAGGTCAACACATACTATTAATATAGTATTTTGTATTCTGACCAAGTTAAGTTTCCCAGTTTTATGAACTTTTTAAATATGAAAAATTTTTAACAGTTGAGTGGCATGAATCACAGAACTTTGGAAGGTTTTACCTGATTGGAAGTGAATATTAATAACTTAACTTCATTTTAGGAGTGCAAATAACATTTTTGAGTCCAGTAATACCAATTTGAATATGTCATGTGTAAAGTAGGATAAATATTACTATATTTAATTCATATTGCTGTTTGAGAATTGTAGCAGTAAAGTAGAATCAAGATAAACCTATGGGGTTTTATTGTGCTTGTTCTTCAGACTCAGTTTTCTCCTTCAAAAATAATTGCAAATTAAAGTAAGATATTTTTAACTAAGGTCTTGTGACTGTTCTTTTTCATTGTTTTTATAAAGGTGGGAAGCAGAAAGGGGATTACTTATTATTAAATTACAACTAATGTTTTTTGCTATTGAAATACAGGTATTCCTCAATTTATGACCACAATTAATCCCAAAATTTATGTTACTAAGTAAGACATTTGTTAAGTGAGTTTTGGCCTACTTTAGGATGTTTCTTGCTGCAGTTAAGTGAATCATTGCAGTTAGTAACACATTGTTAAGTGAATTTGGCTTCTTCATTGTCTTTGCTTCTGAGAAAGTCGCAAAAGATGATCATATGACCTGAGAACTGCAACCATCATAAATATGAACCAGTTGCCAAGCATCTGAATTTTGATCACGTGACTGGGGATGCCATAAGTCATATGTGTGAAAAACGGTTATAAGTAATATTTTTCCAGTGTCATTGTAACTTTGAGTGTGCCCTAAATGAACTGTTGTAAGTGGAGGACTACCTGTATTGTATCAAATATTTACAATATCTGCATTGCTATATTTGAATTCAAACGCATTTGAAATGTTTCTAGCTTTTTTTAAACGGAAGATTGGAAAGCAATAGTGCATATTATTAAAGGATCAAGTTTAGTGCATGATTATTTATTCATATCACTTCTTAGTTCATAGAAATTACTAGCTTGAAACAGAAATGCAGTTATAGATGTCATCTTACACATTACAACAAATTGACTGCTAACAGCTATACTTCCATCTTGCCATTCTTACAATACTACCTCCCAAGGCAGGCTGTAAACGAACTGTTTCAATGACTTTCTTCAAGCGTCACAAATAACACTTATAGTAAGAGCAGATACTACTTAACACGGAACCTACTTGCAGCAATGAATATAATTTTAATAATGATGTCCCTACTCAATATTAAATAATGTTTGTGTAACATTGAACACAGTGGGTGATTCTTGCTTCGAGGTAGTAATATAATATACGATTAATTTTTCCGCAAATACTTTTATCCCCTACATGTAAGCATCTCGTTTTATGTTTTCACAACTTACTACTTTTGCTGGCCAGTGATTAATTGACATTCAACCATAAGTATATTCTTACCCAGCTGGAATTGTGAGTTTTTGAAACCACAAGCCTATATTGTTTCCCTTTCCGTTCTTTAGTTTACATTAACACTTCCCTTTTCGAAAAGCTAGCCGGAAGCCACTATCGCACCACTCCATGGTAGTCGCAAAAAGATGCCGTAACGAGCTTCTATCAAAGGGCGCATGCGTATCCTGAAGTCTTACCTCTGCCCGCCTACTTTTGGTTGGTGTACCTGATGACGTTCATCATGTGCACCGTCTCCAGTCGCTGCTGGGGAAGATGGCGGATTGTGGCAGAGACGGCTCGTGAGGCGGCAGCTTCCGGGATAAGATTGTTCGGGACGTCGAGGCCCCACGGTATAAAACTCCGTGAGCGGCTGTTTTTTGTGAGTGTTTCACATCAAGAAAATTGGGGAGTAGCCTGGAAGCGCCCAGTACGTCGGAAGATCCGAGCCGTTTCCGCCATTTTTAGGCCGCGAGGGCTGCTGCTGCTGCTGCTGCTGCTGGTGTTAACTGGCGGCGAAGGGGCTTCAGAGTGAAAGCCGGAATAGGCGGACGTCGTGAATGGAAGAGGAGAGGCTAGATTAAAGCTACGAAGTGTAGCTCAATAAAAGCCGCAAGGCCTTCACTCTAAACGAGAGGTGAAATCCAGTGTCTTGGAAGGAAACTGGGGGAAGCAAGCAAGTAGCCAACATCCTGTCCTTTTCCTTAGGATGATTAAGTAGTCACATCCTAAGTTTAAGAGGTGGAGAATACTTATAGCGGAGGTTCTTCGGTCACGATCAGTTGCTATAAGTGTATAATATGAGCCGAGTTTTCCTGTTCACATCTCGTCTCCATTGTGCGTTCTCTAGTCATTGTTTTAAAACGTGCAAACTTAATGTAGTTTGGGAGGTATTACACTGATAAACTTGCAGAGCTACTACAAAGATTAGAGATTGATAACATTGGAAGTTACTTTTAGATTTCCAAAATCCTTACACAGAGTGCAGATATATTACAATCTTCCTTTCAAAATATGATACCATGATACAAAACATGTAAGTTAAGGTTAAGTAGAGAGGGCAAGAGGCTATAACTTTAAGAAAGAGTGCAGTCCTAAGTTAACTTAATGCAGGGGTTCCCAACCTGGGGTGCTTGCACCCCCTGGGGGTGTGAGATGATATTCCAGGGGGTGCGAAAACTTGGGATTTAGAAGTTTCAAAATTATAGTGTATATGCATAATTATGCATATAATTATTTATTTTTGTAAGGGGGGCGAGAATATATTAGAATTGTTCTAGGGGTGCGGGGTATAGAAAAGGTTGGGAACCCCTGATTTAATGGATCTGAATAAGGTTCTATTGAGCACATTGAGACTCAAATTTCTGAATAAATATGCATAGGATTTTTATTACAAATAAATCTTAGTTTTGAAAATATAAGTTCATTTTGAATATTAGTTTAGAGTTTGTGCTAATGGTTAATATATTCATTGTAAAATGTGTAACTTCCTAATACTCCTGTTTACATATTTTTAGAAGTTAGGTGTTTATAGTTAATATAATTTAATGCCTTTTTCCAATTGTGTGATTATGTAATGAAGTTCTCAATGTATTTTTAAAAGTTATCATTTGTGCCTAGTCTAGGTAGAAAACAAATGGGGTCATTGCATTTTACTAGAAACTTGAGGCCCTACAACTAATCTTCAGATAAAACAACTACACCAATGAAGTATTTACTACACAGTTCATAGCTATTAGGTTAGTTCTCAAACATCCTGGTTTTATGTTATTTCAAATAAAATGGTTCAAAATATTTTGTATTTGAAGAAGAAGCTTTAATTTCACATATTTGTAAATTTAGCTAATAGTCACATGTGAAAGTAAGTTAATCAGGTAGAATTTGTATGAAGTTTCCTCAGAAGAGTAATTTTTCCTATATTAAATTTGAATATCAAACTAATTTGTGTGATTTCATAAGTAGTTCCTTGTGTGGACATGTCTGGAGATTCTCAGTCATCTAAGTTATGATTGTCCCAAAGGTGTTTTTTCAAAACAACTGGACTGTCTTTGTTTTTCTTCGGAGACATTTCACTTCTCATCCAAGATATCTTTCTTCAGTTCTGACTGAATGGAGAATGGAAGGATTTATATTTATAATGGATGAGAAGCAAAAAGTCTCCAAGGAAAAACAAAGTCCAGTGAAAAAGCACCTTTGGGACTTCCCTGTGGAAACAATGCTATTGGGAGGAGAGGGTGATACATGCAAAATCAATGGGTGTTTAGTTAAATACTGCAGTAATGCTGCATCTTTTACCCATTTAGAGAAAGTAGTAAACTAAATAGATTAGGCTCAGACTCTATTTTTCATTGTAAAAATAATTGTTCATATTGATAAAGAGCTTTGTAGGTGTTCTGTTCATGGAAAAACAATATGAAATGCAGGCTGTCCAGCAGATGATCTTTATAACAGAAGGTCATTTTTGCAATTTTATCTTTTTTTTCTGTTGAAATGTTCAACACTATTTCTTATCTGGTTCTCAGCCATCTACAGTTGATTGGAGTGGGAAGAAAAAATGGCTAAAAGTACTGGCATTTCTTTTTTCTGCTATGGTTACTGGGTACATATTCAAAGACCTGTATGTAAAAAAAACCATTTCTAGATAATCCCTTTTATTCTACCTATAATTAATTTGATAGTTGACTTTTCAATATACCAGCTATTTAAAAGCTCTTTTTCCCCTAATGTGATCCTACAATAATACTTCTAGAAACAATTGAAATATAAGTCGGAGGAAATTCTGTTTGATCTAGAAATCTAGAAAACTTTTACATATCATAGGCATCTGAACTTAAATAATTACTTCTTTTAAGTACTGTAGAATACTTGGGAAATATTGCTTGGAATCATGGCTTCTGAAAAGAAATTACAGAAGCTTAATAGCAAATCCACTGGTATTGGAAACCATAAAGAGCTCTCTTTGAGGGAGATGAGCAATTTAGAAATATGAACTATACGTTGCACTCCATAAATATGTAGAATTAACTTTGTTTTTAATGGTAAATTCTCAATTATCAGGGAAACTGGTAAAGTTTCTAAAGTTAAATTAGATTGATTAACTTTTTCCTGCAGGTAATTTGGAGAGATCTGGATACTTAATTACTATATTTTTGCACTAGGTTGATAGTTTAGGAAAAGACATGCATATATAAGTATATGGAGGATTAACATATAGTAAAGTGTTTCCAAGATTTTTAACTGCCAGGCTGTAAAATTTGAAAAGCACAATGGTTAAAATTGCATTCAGAATTCACTTCTGAAATAGAAATGGCTGCAGACTTTATCTGAGTGAAATTGAATCACAGTTCTACTACCTCTGCCAGCAAAGTGATAAGAACATATGAAGAATAATTCACTGTTTTTGGACTCGAAATCTAATAGTATGATATTTATATTTGTATTTTAAGAATTGCCACCCAAAAAGTGAATTAAGAATAGTGTATTTTTTCTGGTATTCTTTTTTACCTTGAATAATTGGGGGGGGGGGGGCAGGGAGAGATTGGACAGTTTTACATTATAGAAAATTTGTTTTAGATAATCATACATTAGGTGATAATAAAGAAAGGAATCCACAGACATTATGTGAGTGAAAAGAGCAGGGTAACTACCCTGCTTAATTATTTAAAAGGTCAATGCATTATTGAAACTTCAGGAAAACACTTTTGAATTGCATTACAAATTTGTTGAAAACTATAACCAATACTAGTACAATATAGCTGCCACCTTCATTGAGATGTTAGTTATTGTACTAGTACTTGCCAGTTATACTTCTCAAATAATCAGAATTTTCCCCCAAAAGTCTGAGCCTGAAAACTGGGACCTACATGGCTTGATAAGCAATTTGTGTATACTGCTGCACTAGTTTAAATGAGTAACAGGTTACTATAAAAATGAAAACCCGAGCTAATTTTTGTGTCTTTGTAGTTTTGAAAATTTTGCCTCCTGCTAAGACAAAACATTTTACTCTATTGTACTTTTCCTCAACTTTACAAGAATGAGTACAACATGCAATTTTAAATTGTAAATTAACAATTAGTCCTTGGACATACATATGTACATAGTAGTTACATTCAGACAAACAACAATATGCCTTCCAATTCTGGCTTTTGAGAAGAAGCCAGTTTTTCTAGTTTAAACAGCAAATCATGAAAAGATTTACTTAGGGTTTATTTAGTCTTGCGGCTAGGGTGCACAAAAGGAACATTTTGGGGTGTATTTATAAATTCTGCTTGAATGTGATAAAAACAACTTCATAAGATTAAGTATCCGACTTAATATGCCGACTGACATAATGTGAATAAGGCGTATTCATCAAATATAAACTAAACTTTCAAAATAAGATAATGTTCATTTAAAAAAAAAAAATTGCTCTATTTTGTTAAAATCCAAAAAGTTGATACCATATCATTAATTCTCCATATCACTAATTCTCAGATTAATATCTACCTTGTGGAAACATCTGACAAAAAGCCATATATTTGGGTATTAGCCAATATAGTACCGTTCATTCCATGTGACTAATTTTTCTGGACCAGATGAAAATCTTTGCACAGTTCTAAGCTGTTACATTAAAGGGCCATTGAAAGGCAGGCATAGTATTGCACTATATTGACAAATATTTGAGATGGTCATTCATGCTCTAGTTACCTCAGAACTTAACTACTTAACTACTGCAATGTACATGTGATCACCCAGAAGTTTCAACTCATACAGAACACGGTGGCATGGTTAATGATAGGCATTGTTTGGTATGCTTATATAACACCTTTGCTTTGTGAGCTACACTGGTTGCCAGTTTGCTTCCAGTTTTGATTCAAGGTGCTGGTCACTACCTATAAAGCCCTACATCTCATAGGGCATGGTTACTTGAAGAGCAACCTGTCTCCCATAATAACTGCCCAGTTGATTTGGTCTGGTTGTTCTGGGTTATTTCAGTTAAAAATAAAGGCGGGACACAAATAAATAATAATGCCATATCTCAGGCTCCCAGAAACACACACCTACTGTAGCCCCTTCCATCTAGAATGAGGTTGACTCCACTCTGCTGGTGTTTCAAAAGGCCTCAAAAGACCCGGCTCTTCTGTGGTAAGTGTGCTTGAAGCCCCATTTGCTGCATCTGGGTTTACTATCTCTGCCATCTTTGTTCCTGTCTGTTTTGTATTATTGTTTTAATATATTTAATAATTTGTTAACTAACCGGAGTTGCTAGAAGTCAGGCAATTATTTCATTCAGTCAGATTACTCTTACCAGATTATGTATATTTCAAGTACACCTGGAAAGAGACTATTGTGGATTTAGATTTATTGTTTATTTATTGTTTTTATAGAACATTGTTATGAGTCATTTAGGATTATCATGTATAAGATAGGTGGCCATATGTGGTTTCCAAATAAATCTATTTAGATCAGATGATGGTACAGGTAGTCCTTGACTTACAACCACAATTGAGCTCAAAATTTCTGTCGCTAGGTGAGAACAGTTAAGTGAGTTTGCCCCATTTTATGATCTTTCTTGCTACAGTTTTTAAGTGAATCTCTGCAGTTGTTAGGATAATAACATGGTTGTTAAGTGGCTCTGGCTTCCCATTGACTTTGCTAGTCAGAAGGTTGCAAAAGGTGATCATATGACCATCGGGACATGGCAATTGTCATAAATGGAAGTCAGTTGCCAAGCATCTGAATTTTGATTATGTGATGATCATGGGGGTGCTACAGCACCTGTAAGTATGAAAAGCAGTCGTAAATAACTTTTTTTCAGTGCTGTTGTAACTTTGAACAGTCACTAAATGAACTGTTGTAAGTCAAGGATTACCTGTAGCGCACATCTTGTTGTCTGCCTTTTTGAATTCATTCTCACAGAACAATCAAGCTTTCAGATTCATTACAGACGAAGCAATTATATTGGAAACTAAGAATTATGTCTTTGTTTGTGGTTTTCTCCCATAGGGGAGTTATTCTGTTAGGCAGATAGCATCAATTTAAACATTTCTTAAAATGGATCAGCTATACCTAGATTGGGTTATAAAATAGATAGTTTAAATACAACAATAATCCAAATTTTGGTGTTTAGTGTGTCTAGATTCTCCTGCTTCTTTACCTGCTCACACATGGGAAAGCAAATATCACTTCCCTTTTCTGAGTTTTAAGAACACGTGGTTCTGTTGGTGGATCACTTATATGAGGCCCTTCCTGTTCAGTTATATATAATACTTTAGTATCAGTTGCATTTAACAGTGCACCAGTTAAAAAAATGAAAACTCTGTTTTATCCTTCTTTCACATGGACTGGAATGGGAAACTGGCAAAACTCATCTCAATGTTTTTCAATAACTTCCTGTCATCAAGTTGATATCTATTCTCAGCAACAATGTACCGTAGATAGATTTTCTCCAGGAGGATCTGTTTCCAACCTGGTCTTTCAGAGTTTCCACCAGTTCAACCATCACTAAGGCCATCCATTTTGCTGCTGGTCATTTTTCCTTTCATCTTTTCAAGCATCATAGTATCCAGAGACCTGGATCTTTGCATTATGCTTCCAAAGCAAGATATTTCGAGTGGTTATTTGTACCATAAGGGGAAACACTGTTGATTTGTTCAGTAATCCATTTGTTTGTTTTCTTGCTATCCATGGTATTCTAAGGTGTCTTCTCCAACACCCAAACTCAAATTGTCAGTGCTCTTTCTATCCTGATCTTCAGTTCCAGCTTCCATAAGGCATTACAGGAAGGACCATTGTCTGTACAATTCTGATGTCTGTAGGCTGCAGAATACCTTTTCCTAAGGCCTTTGTTGCTTCTTTACCAAATGCTACTTGTAGATGAACCCTAAAGCTATCCACCATTTCTGTATATTCATTGTCAATTCTAAGATTTGTTATCTCTGTTGTCATTAGTTTGGTCTTTATATTTAAATCTATTTCTACCTTTCCCACTATGCTCCTTGACTTTCATTACCAGGCGTTGCAATCATTTAGATTTTTAGCTAACAGCAGTGTCATCAGCATTGTGCAGGTTATTGATGCCTCGTCCCTTAGTTTTAAAACAATGTTCAAACATAGCTAAAATTACGTATTTCCATTCCCAATTTCCCTCATATATTCAGGACATAGATTAAATAAATAAAAAGATAATACATAGTCTTGTCTCACTTCTTTACCATGTACATACTTTCTCTTTCTTATCTGTGTATAGACTTTGAATAAGCACATTGAGATGGTTTGAGATTCCCATTTTTTTAAGCACATGCCACAATTTGGTATAGTTGAAACAATCAAAAGCCTTTCTGTAATCAACAAAGCATATATTAGCTTTTTGGTATTGTTTGACTTTTCTCATGTTCTTTGGCTTTTGGAAAGCCAATTTGAACATGTAAGGTTCTACATGTGAAATTAAAGATATTGTTTGACTTTCCACACTCTAAAAGTCTCTTATTTAGTATTGGCGTGTAGGCTGACTTTTTTTATTCTCTTGGCCACTGTGTCATTCTCCAGAATGGGCAGCATAGTTTGGTTAGAACAGTTACAGATACTCTGTTGTTTGCCGTATTTCTGTAGGTATTCCATCAATTGCTATAGCCTTATGACTTGGTAATGATTTGGCTATTCTTATTTCATCTTCTGTACTGGTTCTGGAAGCAGAACTTCTACGTCATTTTGGATGTGGACATTTCTACTTTACAGAATTTCAGTTATACTCCTATGTTTGACCTACTGGGATCAGTTATTGTCTGTCCATTGTTGTCTTTTAGCATATAAGTTCAAGATTGTGACCTCTTTCTGAGTTTAGAGATCTTTTAAAAGACTTTCCTTGTCTGTTTCCATCTTCAGTGGCTTTACAGATGCTGTAATACTGCTTCTTGTCACGTCTGACAGCTTTTTGATTTTTTTTTGACATTGTTAGTTCCCTATCACTGAGCTTCTTGATTTTCAAAGCACACTTTCTGATGTCCTTGAAAAAGGATGGGTACATGATCAAGATGATATCATGGAAACTGATGGGCTTTTTTTTAGCTTAACTTGGAACTTGCAAATAAGCAGTTTGTGATCTTTTCTAATGTCATACCCTGACCGTGTATATATTGTTATTTTTGTGTATATATTGTGTTTTTCCCTCTCTTTGTACCAATAATAAAATCAGTTTTATTTCTCTGCATGCCATCTGGTGATTATGCATATAGACATCATTTTGGTTTTTGAAAAACTCTTGTTAGCAATGAAGAAATCATTGAATGACCAAAATTGATAACATGTTCTGCTTCATTTTAATTTCCTAAGCCAAAGTCCAACTACATTTTTCTTAGTATTTCCAATTTTGGCAGTCCACTTTCCAAATCACAAGCAGTACTTTTTTTCATGTTCTATCTATTTCAAGTTGAACTTGACCATAAAACATCAAGTTATTCTTCTGCACTAATGTTGATCATAAACACGAATAATTGTGATATTTAAAGATTTTCTGTGAAGTTTAATTAATATTCAGTCATTTCAATTTCCTGATGCCTAAGATGTCAATGTGCAATTAATTCTTTCAACTTTCACTGTGTTAAACTTACCTAAGTTCAGTGTCTTCAGTTTTGTGTTCCCACTGTAATTTTGTTTGCACCTTCAGATTTTCTTTTCCTGTATAGCAACATCAACAACTAGACATTCCAAATGGTTTTAATATAGCCTCATCATAAATACATTAATACAAAATTCTCAGCTTGTTTTTAGTAATATGTTCAGTGCTACCTAACTTGATCATCTAAGACTATATTGTCAATTATTTTATATTTTTATGAAAATACGAATTTTAATAGAGTTTTAGAAATGCAAAGATAAGACTACTAAAACTTAAAAAAATATAAAAAGGAAAGAAAACAAGAAGTTCAAAAAGATAGAAAATAAGAAATAAGAAAAAACACGCCTCCTCCAGAGAAACATAAACAACTTCAGTAACTTAACTCTTCTCTAA
This sequence comes from Pseudoxenodon macrops, assembly GCA_032467955.1. Classification (NCBI taxonomy): domain Eukaryota; kingdom Metazoa; phylum Chordata; class Lepidosauria; order Squamata; family Pseudoxenodontidae; genus Pseudoxenodon; species Pseudoxenodon macrops. Next base: position 132,410 of record JANHFT010001725.1, read on the forward strand.
CATTTTATAAAAAAATATTTTTCTTCCCATATCTCATTCCTTCTCAATAACCAAATTATAAAAACTCATCATTGAGTTTTTACCAGAGCTAACAGTTAAGAGCTAACAGAAATACTAACACATTTTAACCTGAGTGTGATAAATTCAGTTTGTATTCCAATTTAACACTTTCTCCAAGAAATCTTTTGTCATTTATAAACACATCTTTAAAGGCTCATTGTTCAATCATGGTCAAAAAGAAATTCCATTAATAACTGTTAGAAACTTGATGAAACAATGCACATTTTATTTCTTCTCTTTATTTTATTGATCATTAATAATGTCCCACAAGCTTTTTTCTTATTATTTTCCCTATGTCTCCTCTTATGAACAGCTTCATTTGTTTATCGTATCCTTTTTGCAAGTCCAAAGTAAGAGTGCTCCCCATGTTGTTCTTACTATTTCTATATTTCCCTTAATTATTAAGACATCAGGTGGTTTCATTTGTAAATTCATTATGGTATCTTTTTTCATATCACTCTTATATTCTGGCATTTTCAGATTCATAGCATCTTTTCCTTTATCACTTTTGTAATCTGACATTTTAAAAAAATAATAATTCACATTCAGATCAGCCTCAGTCTTCATTTTATCCTATAAAATCTGTTTTTCTTCTGTATCCTCTTTTATGGTATCAGACAATACTGTAAATAATTTCTGAAACCTGCTTGTTTTAGTTTAGCAGCTGGAATGACCTTCACAACTGCTATACCTCTTATTTTCCTGGCATTCTCCACTCATCCTTTCTAGGAATGCCTTCTTCCCCTTATTATGGTAGGGGTAGGAACTGATGTCCATTTTACTTAGTCTTTTAAAAAGAGGCAACTTGGTAAAAAAAACAACACCAACCTTTTATCAATAAAAGGAAGATGAGGAGGGAAGATTTAGAAGTGGATATTTGATCAGAAGGTGATAGGCAACCTGGCAAACCACAAAAAAATGCCTGTGGGAGGCAGTGACTAACAACACCTGTGGGTAGGTGGGGGGAACTTGCCACAATGCATAATAGCATAATAGCAATTGATGGCATTCCCACATTCCATTATAGGTAGTGATTTGCAGTCTTATCCATTAGCTTTGATTGTGAAAAGCTGGCAGGGAATGCTGCAAATGAGGATCATATGACTATGAAATACTTAAACCACTGTGAGATAGCACTAACAGACTTATATACCATTTCACAGCCCTCTCTGAGCAATTTACAGAGCCATCATATTGCCACCAACAATCTGGGTCCTCATTTTACCAACCTCAGCAGGATGGAAGGCTGAGTCAATCTTGAGTCGATGAGAATTGAACTGCCAAACTACAGGCAGCCAGCAGAAATAGCCTGCAGTACTGCATTCTAACCACTGCACCACCACAGCTCATGGGCCTTAATCAAGGACTCCTGTAGTGTTTTCTAACATAGTAGCTCAGACAGTGTTATTGAGTTTGCTGGCTCCATTTCACCTGGGGGAAAGAGGGGAAGAGATATTGCCTAAGGAAACAATAAAGCAAGAAGGGCAGGATTCTCCGTAGTCCGTTGAGGTAGCCTCCAGGAAAGGGTCAACTTCATCCTGCTAACCGATTGGACTGAGTCTGTAATTGAAATTACTACCCCCGTTGCTAGGCAAGCCAGTTTAAAACTCAGTCCTCAGCTGGACAGGACGCATTATCCCTCTACTCAAACTACCTTTACTCTCCTGCTTGCTTGTGAGTTTGTTCCTGTTTATTTTTTCCATTCTATAGCTAATTCCCTTTGTAGTAGCTAATTCCCGCTATAACAGTTAATTCCCTTGGCGCTTTGGCACGAAGCGGAGCTTTCGGCGCCTAAGCACGAAGGCAGGATTGAAACAAGCCACCAGCTGGGGCTCCGGCTGGCGACAGAAGTCCCGGCCGGGATTGAATTAAGGACGGTTGTCGGCGGCTGCCACAACTTCCTCGTACATAGGAATCTACTGCTGGGATCAGCAGTAGTAGTTAGTTCGCCAGCATCTTCAACAAGCAATTTCGGCGGGAAGACGCCATTTTGGAAAATTCACAGTCCAATCGCCATTTTGGAAATGACGCGATCATCGTTAAAGTTACAATTCGGACCAAAATAGCAGCATAACAAGGGGAGCCTAAAGGTAGTAGTCAGCCAGAGCCTAGCGCTCTGTCAGCAGGAGTGTTAGCGCTCCAGTAGCGCCAGGAATTTCCCCTAATTGACAGCGGCATAACAACAAGGAGCCACAGCCCCAGCAGTTCCAGCCAGAGCCTAGCAATCTTGTGTAATTAAGAGCCAAGTGCTCCAGGGTACAAAAGCCTACCGCTCTAGTGTGGGAAGCCAGCCCCACAAGCACTCACTGTCACCAACCCCGCCCTCTGCTACGCCATTACAAAAATAAATAAAATAAATAGATAAATAAACAAACAAAAGTAAAAATATAAAGGGGCCTTATAGAGTACAGTGCAAATCCTTCAGCAACTGAGCCACTGGGACCATGTCTTCTCAGGATACACTCCCTAGGAGCGTCCAGCATAAGAAGCGAGGCACCAAAGGCCCTTCCCCCTGAGATCAGGCCAGGGGTTCAGCCAAACTGAGGAATCGATCCACAGCTGAGGAGAGGGATGAGAGGCGTAGGAACAGGGTGCTCGAGAAAGCATGCACAAAAGCGCAAGGCGGGGGTGAAGCCTCTGACCGCTGTACCGTCAGCAGGCAGGAAAATTGGCCCAGACAGCCCAGCGTATCATAAGCGGAAGCAGAGGAACAACTGGCCTTGGCGGCAGAATGTTTTAATCTGGGGCAAACCGAATTATGGGGTTCCCACTCGCCAAGGGATTTGCCTGAGGTTTCAGCGCCTGCCTCAGAACATGTGCCCCAGCCTACGCCGGAGGCGACATTCACCCCAACTGCAGCCGGCCTCTGACCAGATCCAGGTGTCGATATGTCCGCCATCATAGTGGCTGCAGTGGGGAGAAGGCGTGGTCTGCCGAGGCGAGCGGACGGTCTCCGGAGAGCTCCCAGAGACCGTCGGAACCTCTGCCCAAC
>JANHFT010001725.1:135561-154143 GCA_032467955.1 Pseudoxenodon macrops
ACTACGGAGAAGGGGCGTTGGTCCTACCTGATACGCTCCTTCTCGTAGGGTTGAGGTAGCCTCCAGTCCCTCCCTTTGTGGTGTAGGGTCTTTGCCTGTTTCTCTAGTCATTCTTCTCTAAATTCTGGACAACGTGTCAAGTCTGTCCATCGTCTTCGTTTTAAACTGACTTGCCTAGCGGTAATTTCAATTACAGACTCAGTCCAATTGGCTAGCAGGATGAAGTTAATCCTTTCCTGGAGGTTACCTCAACCCTACGAGAAGGAGCGTATCAGGTAGAACCAACGCCCCTTCCCTCGTTAGTTAACAGTCAGAAAAGGGAACTTTAAAAAAACCCGCCCTAACGTATCAAGCAGTTAAAAATAGCAGTGGGAAGTTTTGTACTTTCAGACTTGCAAGATTCTATTAATGTAACCTTATAATCAAGTAGATATAACTCATCTAATTGCGCTTCCTATTTGGTTTACTCTGAAGTTATGATATTCCTACTGCCTTTTTGGCCAAGGAGCCCCACTATGGAATACCAGTTCCCAGGATCTCCTATTCCATAGAGCACTCATACTGCAGCACCCCTTCTCCAGCCTGCACGCACTTGCATAGCTCCTTCTCCAACCAGTGCATATTCACCACAGCAGCCTTCCCAACCTCACTTTGTAATACCTGTTCATTGGTCAGCTTGACAGCCACCTGGGATTTGCAACTACCAGTCAACTTCCACATTCATTTTGTTTGTGGGAAGCTGGTAGGAAGTCACAATGTGGAATCACATGAAATTCTTTAATGTCACCAGATTTTTGCTTAAAGACGGAACAGGGACCACAGGCTAAGCAATGCACTCACGTGATGTACTTTAAGTCTGGATTGGTTAATGACCAAAATCTAATTGAAATTATCATTGCTAAGCAAGAGTATCTGTAGTTTTGATAACAGGCAGAATTGCTTTCCTAATGAGCTGAAAATTGATTCCTAATCTTGAAAGCCAAGTGCAACTGAAACCACAATTGATGGTTTTTACTCAAACTAGAATGAATGCTCTAGTTTAGCTTACAGTAAGCTCCCAGCAAAAATAACCAAATCAGGGAAATTCTGTTTGAAGCAGGATCAGTGGTTCATTCTTTTAATCATAGACTTGTTTTATAATTTAGCTTCTTAGAACACCAGGAGTTTATTAGGCATGCTGTTAATAAGATTGGTAAGTAGTGTTTGGGTAGCATGTAGCAGCAATCCTGATAAATTCTGGAATGTCAGATGCTACATCTAAATTGTCCCTTACAGTCCTTTAAATACTGTTTGTACTACTAATATGTTTCAGTTAAATGCATTGTGCCACTCCTCATTTAAGATAATGAATTCAATAAAGGAACAATTGAATATGAAGTTTCTTTAATCCCTGAGGGAAATGAGCAGTTCAAAAATGTGAAAAATAAAATAATTGAGAAAAATCAATTTGAAGTAGTACTATTTACAAAACAATACAGGCCTATTCTGGAAAACTGTCCTGTTAATTTCAGAGTGAAATCCTAACTAACATCATTAAAAAGGCAGTGAAATTTTATTAAGAAAAGTGGCATTTTTACATCACTAGGTTTTCTTGGGAAAGTACATCTCCACACTTTATATATTTAGTAATTCATTTTCTTAATAGATACAGCCTTTGTAATTTAATTTGATCAGTTTTATAACCAAAAACTCTTTTACAGTATGAATTAAGATCCAAAACATTATGTAATTATATTACTTCCTCATGACGTTTCCCCAAAGCCTTTACAACTCCTTCCCCATAGTGGTAGTCTTTATGTCTCTTTAAATTTTTCTTAGGATTAAGGTCTGCAAGAAGTCCTCTCACTTCAAAGACACATTGCCTGCTAACTGCTATTTATTCTGTCCCTACGTTGAGATATGGTCTACTGCTATCTGTGGAATGGATGAGACTGTATTTAGACAAATGAATCTTAGTAAATTAAATGAACATATGAAGTAGAATTATAATTAATGGTTTTCAAATTAAATCAACTTGAAATAGTTGTTTCAGGTGTTCAGTTTGAACATAACAGAAAGTTATAATTAAGCATAGCTTTCTATTCATATCTCACTTTTGCTCATTAAAATTTCTCCTAAACAGGCATTGTCCAAGATGCCCAGAAAAATCATTCTTAACTGTTTCAGCTGCAAAATACTCCCATAAATTCTATAAAGGTTAAATATGAGGATTTTTTAAAAAATTTGGAACGTTCATGGATTCTGCATGTAATAAATTTAATTGTAATGCTGGGATAATTTATCTTGGAACCAGTCCTATTATCTCTTAGTAATTATTAGTATATCAGAGTAAAATTGTTTTGATTTGGTTCATTACGATATGTCTAGTTGCAATTGGATTCAGGTTAAGAGCTCTATCAATAATGTATAACCATGGTTTTTTACTTGTCTTAATTATAACTTCTGATCATGGTTACTATTAATCAGGCAATAATTTGCCAAATCAATGCAGGATAGTAATTCCACCATCACCCCCAGACTTTGCTATTCTGATTTAGTTATTCTCTACCATCATCACCCATTTTACTTAAAAACAGGTTATTTTTTACAACAAAATAACTAGAGAGAAATTCACCTTCTCTACTCTGCTGGATCTTATCCGGTTAGGTCACCGTGGTCTTGATTTTTTTTAAAAAACGAACAAAAGGAGCTGACAGAATGTAATTCTCTCTCTATGGTTATGGTGGATCTAATCACAGTTGGGCCATCATGGATCTGCAAATTGTTGCTGTTGTTTTAAAGGGATACCAGATGTGACCAATGCTTAGCCAGTCTCTACAAAAGTGGGTGGATATTTATTGAGAAGAAGGTAGTGTTGTAAATGACTATAGATAGACTATAGTCCCATGATGGCGAACCTATGGCACGCATGCCAGAGGTGGCACACAGCGTCCTCTCTGTGCACCGTCGCCAGCTGTCTTCCTCTGTGCCGGAGCACCAGAAACCCGAAGACCAGCTGGCCTGTGTGCCTGCACGTGCCAGCCACCTAGTCTTTGGGTGTCCAGTGTGCATCTTCATGCGCACCAGAGTGCTGGAAATCTGAAGACCAGCTGGCCGGTGTGCATGCTCACCGGCCAGCTGGTCTTTGGGTTTCTGGTGCTCCGGTGCATGTGCACGCGCATGTTCCCATTTGGCCACTCTGTGCTGAAAAGGTTCGCCATCACTGCTATAGCGTATAGATAAGGGTGGTCTGATGTCTTGAGTGTGGACATGAATAATACTAATCATACAGTATTGTATGCACATGCAAATAAAGGGTTTTTTGAGCTAACATAAAATTGCATTATTGATTATTAAAGACATTTTTACTTATTAATTTTTGACTTCGTTAACATTAAAAACTACATACTGGTTTTGCTTATATTAAGTCATGATATCTTTACATGATTTTAAAGTAAATGCAATTTGCTGGGTTTACAAACCAAAATCATAATTTACAAATCAATAGAACCAAATTATATTTTGTTTGGCAGGATACATAAACCTAATCCTGTAATTTAACTAGAAGGTTTTGGGCAAATTTATGATTTAACCCACTCTTACTGTTTTTAAGAGAGAACTGAAAATTTTTGATTGATATTGTCAGGTCTAATTTTATATGAACAATCCATCAAAAATGTATTTATTTGGAAGAATACCATTGAATTCAGGAAGTTACAACTCCAAGTATTCATGCTTAGGATGTAATCCCAAGATGCTTGTCACACTTTTATATTCAAAATATTTCTCCCTCTGTTTAGCCATTTGCTGTACAATCTAACCCACTCAGGATAAAAGAAGGAAGTGCAATAAAAAGACTTAAATGTTTATATATACATTAATTTGCTAGAAAATACAGTATATCCATAAAAAAATAATGACATACGTAGAAATTTAAATTTCAGTTCAATAAAAACAAAAAAGCAGAAAGGCTTAAAACTAAACTAATAATTTAAAAGGTTACGTTGTGTGTTGTATTTGTGTATGTGTGTATGACTTTCCTTTGGGTCACTTCTTGCCTACTCTTAAAATATAGAAAATGATCTCTTTTCCCATAACTAATCTCTTATCTATAAACATAACCTTAAAGCTTCCTCATTCAGTCCTTGTCAGCAAAAGTTCATTAAAATAGATACATTACTACAGATAGCAATCTATTTTAACAAATAAACTACTTTATATTTCTGCCCTGTACTCTTTATGTAAGGAATTCCCACTCCTTACATGCATGTGATACATTGAAAACAGGTAGACCTGAATCACTGACCACATTTTGTTAACATTTTGCATTTTAATAGATACCGTATTTTTCGGACTGTAAGACGTACCTAGTTTTTGGGGAGGAAAACAAGAAAAAAAATTGTCTCTGCCTCCCAGCAATTTGCCTCCTTGCAGCAAACAACATGATCAGCTTCAGCACAGCCTGATTTCGCACAAGCAGCTGATTGGGGTTGGATCGGTCACCCGGAATACTGACAATCAGCTGTTCCCAGCTGTGGGGATTGCCGCTGTCCATCTCAGCCATCGCCACCCACCACCACCTCCAAGAACTCCGTTTTCTACCTCTGCGCACCCCGTTTTCAGCTTGTTCCAGGCGGCGTGGATTACCACCAACACCTATCATCACCAAACAGGACATGTGGAAAAGGGCGAGTGGAGGCCGAAAATGAGGGGCACAGAGGCAGCAAGGGTGGCAGCGATCCCCGCAGCCTGGAACAGCTGATTGTCAGTATTCTGGGAGGGGGGGCAATCCAACCGCCAATCAGCTGCTCGTGCTAAATTAGGCTGTGCTGAAGCTGACCTGGCTGTTTGCTACAAGGAAGCAAATTGCTGGGACACAGAGGCCAAACGGTGGGGGCTGGGGGATGGGTGTGGCTTTGGTAATATTCGGACTATAAGACACAGACATTTCCACCCACTTTTTTGGGGGGTGCAGCTTGTAGTCTGAAAAATGCAGTATATGAAAGCATAACTAAAAAAGAGAAATGGAAAAAGGAACAAAAAATAGCACAGAGATTTGGAAGCTATATAAAATGGAATAAGTATTTATCAACTTCACATTATATTAATATTTCATATAATAAAATCTTTAGCACTTTGAAACTGTTATTAAAATCAAATTAATATTCAATAATTAACAAAGATAGCCAATAACAATTTTTAATCAGAGTAAACAACGGAAGTTTCTAAAATGAAACTCCTTATCAGATGTTGCAAGATATTATATTTTAAAGCCTTACATTAAGATAAATCCAACTTCAGAAGTGGTACACGTCCACGTATAAAATTAGAGGCCATAAATGATTTCTAAGTTAAATTCAGTATGTAATTGTTTCACACACACTCACATAGCTTAGGCTGCCATTCTTCTCAGAAATGAAATAAATTGTTATCTTGATTACTTAAGACTTCACTGTTTCATATTTGTTATGTTTAACTGATTGATTTTGTTGCTTTGTTATAATTGCTTGGTTTTGTTGTTCTGTTTCAGATTTTTCTAAGCAAAAGTCACCATGGCCACAGAGATTGGATCCCCGCCACGGTTTTTCCATATGCCAAAGTTTCAACACCAAGCCCCTCGGCAATTATTCTATAAGAGACCAGATTTTGCTCAGCAGCAAGCAATGCAGCAACTTACTTTTGATGGAAAGCGAATGAGAAAAGCAGTGAACCGAAAAACAATAGACTATAATCCTTCTGTTATCAAATATTTAGAGGTATGTTCAGGACTGCTTCCACTTTGTCTGCAGTTCAAATACATAGTGTTTCAAATTCAGACTTAATGTAGAAAAGGAAAATAACTGCTACCAGATTTTAATTTTTGATTGTACAGTGTACATTAAAATGTCAAATCAAAAATGTCCTGCAAAAAGGATAAAAAGTATTCCCTTTATCCCTTCAAAATTAACAAGCTTCTTTGAGCTAGTAGTTATCTGGCCACATTTCCTGAAAGACCTGAAGTACCAGCAACAGCAGTGGAAGCCCTAAATCTTAAAATAATTATTTAAAAGAGAGAAGAAAGAAACACCGGTGCTTCTTTTTATTTTCCCATAAACCTGTCTGTAGATGGAAAAGTATGAAGTTCTAGTTTTTTTGAGAAACTATTTCTGTTTCTCAATTATTCCATATTGACCAGTGCTCTGATTTAATTAAATGATTTTTCTCTTCATTTTCAGAATAGAGTATGGCAAAGAGACCAACAGGATATGCGGGCAATTCAGCCTGATGGAGGATATTATAATGATGTGAGTATATATTTTGTATCATTTTTACACTTAAATATATAAATGCAATATTGCAGGCTAATTCTCGCCACAGTCTGGAGTTCAATCCTGGCCAGTTCAAGGTGGATTCAGTCTTCCATCCTTCTGAGTTTACTAAAAAGAGGACCCAGATAGTTGGGGGCAATATGCTGACATTGTTCAGAGAGTGCTATAAAGCACAATAGAGTAGTATAAAAGTCTAAGTACTGTTGCTATTTATATTGATTTAATGTCATCCTGAAAGACTTTAAGACTTCCTATAATGGTGGGAGAGGGAACTAATGATGGACTTTTATGTTAAAGAAGTCTTATTTGAAAATCCTGTCTGAAATAAGTCCATTATATTCCAAAAGTGCTTTGTATGTAGCCACGTACTTTACTTATTTTAAGTCTCTATTGAAATCTATTTTGGAGATTTCACCATATAATTTAAGGGTAGTTTTCATGCAGAATGGGCCAACTCGCTGCTGCCATTTCACTGCAGCCATGGCCATCTTGCTGAGGCCAACTCGCCACTGGCCAACTTGCCACAGAACAATTCGATCTGGGATAACTCAAAGTGGTAAATGTTGTCTGCCACTTTTTCTTTAACATTTTTTCCTTTGACAAAAATGGAAATAATGTTGACAAAACAGTGGAGAATAACATTTATTACGGTGAGTTATCCCATGTGGAATTGTCAATGACGAGTTGTCCTGTGTTAAGTTGGCTGTGGCAAGGTGGCCATGATGAGATGGCTGCAGCAAGTTGTCCTCCTTTTCAACAGTAGGAAAATATAAAAATGCCCAGAAAGTGATGCAGGAACACATCCAGACATCAACTAAGTAAGTTCTAGTGATTTGTGCAGCAGAATCTTTGGATCAAACTCTGAAAAAGGATTTTAGAATCAGTAGAATGTGTGACTAGTCTCAAGTTGTAGTCATAAAAGTCGACTCTGCTTGGCTTCCATCAGTAATATATATCCTTTTTCAGACTGAGAGCCACATATCGTTATTAAGTGGCAGTGCAGTCCCAAATTTTGGTTGGCCAGAACAAAAACTACATTTAATTTGAGTTTAAATTAATTTAATTTTAAATCAAATTTAAATGTGAATTATTAGATTAAATCAGCGTTTTAAATTTGAGATTAAAACTAGCTACCCTCTTTCCCTGAAAATAAATCCTGCCCAAAACACAGCAGCAGCCATGAGGTGACCACCCTCACCTACACCTCAAAAATAATAAGACCTCCCGGAAAATAAGGCCAAGCGCTTATATCAGGGGTCAAAAGAAAATAAGACCCTGTCTTATTTTCGGGGAAATGCGGTATGTTTTTAATATATTGTCTTTTCTGCCCTTTATTAATTGTAGTTTCAAAAAAGCTTTTGGAAGTGCTCTGCATTTGCTCTCAGAGCTTTTGATTCAACATGGATTTTTATATTTTTTGAGTAATAAAAGCTTATAAATGTAACATTGCTATATTGCTTTGATCAAGCTGATATAACCTCCTTTTTTCTTCTAGCTGGTGCCCCCTATAGGAATGTTGAACAACCCTATGAATGCTGTAACAACAAAATTTGTTAGGACTTCTACTAATAAAGTAAAATGTCCAGTTTTTGTTGTTAGAGTAAGTATAATGTTAATACTATACGATATTATGTCAGATCACTTAATATGTCAATCACTTTTAGTCTGTTTTACATGATCTTATGTTTTGCTGAAACGGTTATTTTGCTAAATTAAAGATATTGATAATAGAGCCTGGGACAAAAATAGTGTTTGATTCTGGGTGTATAAATAAAAACAAAGCAACATAGACAGTTCTGAAAAATATAGTTTTGAATATATTTTATCTACCTCACAATAAATTCTGCAGTGTATTGCAACAATTTTTGTCCTAATACACCCTTAATTCATGTTCATTATTACAGTGGACACCTGAAGGAAGACGCTTGGTCACTGGGGCTTCTAGTGGAGAATTCACTTTATGGAATGGTCTTACCTTCAATTTTGAAACAATATTACAGGTAAATCAGCATATAAATTGTGTCAACTGTAATCTTTCTATATTAAAATAGAAAACATTTTATGTGCATGGGAAATATTAAGTAAGAGTGAAATATTTCAAGTTTTATATTTTTTATTATTAATTTTTTATAAGATCCCTTGATTCATGTACTGTCCTAATATGAGAGACTGTTCTTTTTGTTGCAGAATAATTGACTGTATATAAATATATATCTGCACACAAAATGTTAAGTAGTATATCTTATAATGCTGTTGGCCCTGTAATAATAGATTCAGTGTGAGATAACAACTAGAGAATTAACCTAGAACTGGAGAAATCCAGGCTCAAATCTTTGCAGAGCTTGATGTACAGCTGTAGGCAATAAACAAAATATTTTTTTAAATCAACCCAAACATGCTGATGTCTTATCCCAATGCCTCTAAGAAGATGCAGATTTTCAGTGCCTTACTATTCAAATTTCAAGAATATGCTGTTCCATGTGGCAATAGCAATAAAGAAAGCATGCTTCCTAGGACCCATCAGATGTTTAATTAAGTGATCCAAAACATGCTGTTTCTGTTGGATCTTTTGGGATGGGAGGAAATCTTTCAAGATAGGGAGTCCTACAAATAACCCAGCTCTGTGCCTTGAAGGGCTTTACATAATGACCTGCACCTTGAATTGCACCCAAAAACCTACTCAGAGCCAGTGCATCTTGCACAATAATTATAATTATATGGGTATACTGAGGTGCATCCATAACTACCTACGCCACAGTATTTTGGATTAGCTGCAGTTTCTGAATTGTCTTCAAAGATAGTTTCATATAGAGCATGTTGCAGTAATACAAAAGGAACGTAGCCAAGACCTAAGTGACTGTTAGGGCCTCCTGATCCAGGAATGGGTGTAATTGGCAGTAAATATATTTTGCTTTGTTGTTGCCCGGGGCCTAGGTGGACTCCCCAGTTGTGCATGAGTTCCACCTTGGGCTGTGTAACACCATCCAGAACCAATTATAGGAAGTCCTGGGGCTACAAACTCATTACAGGAAGTCAATGGGAACTTAAAACCCACAACTATTTAAGTCTTTCTGGAGTTGAGCATAAGCCTTTTTTATCCCCTTTATACTCTCAAAGCGTCAAGACACTGAGAAAGAGCTTACTTCTAGAGATACACAATTGAATCATCAACATATCGATGATGATAATGTCATTACATGCATTCAGATGACCTCACTTCACGTAGATGATAAATAGATGTAGGGAGAGAATATACCCTGCGGAACCCTGCAAAGCAGTGACTTATAGTTGGACTTCTCCTACCCATTAATACCTTCTGGAACTTACTCTGGAGGAAGGGGGAGAACCACAGCCACAGTCCGAGCTGTTCCAGAATTATGTCTTCATCAATAGTATTGAAAATCACAGAGAGATCAAGGAAGATCAGAATAAATATACCACATCCATCCTTGTTCCACCAGAGATTATCCATAAGCATGATAAATACAATATTCAGTAATTTTCATGATCTTCCTCACAGGATTGTAATGAGACTAAATTTGGGCATGAGATTTATGTATATCCTATTCTAGATTCCATGATGCAAAGCAAACATATTATACATGATTTCAGATTTTTTTAAAATGAGAAATTATATACATATGTAAAGTTTTAAATAAAACAATAATACAATTACCATTAAAATAATCTTTAGATGTTTATATGCTTTATTTTATTTTCCAAGTGTGTTTGCAATACTTGCAGTAAAAGGGTTTATGGTGTCACCAAAGTAATTGTTGAATTCTTCTTTCTGATTTTGCAGGCTCATGACAGTCCAGTAAGGGCTATGACATGGTCACACAATGATATGTGGATGTTGACAGCAGACCATGGGGGATATGTGAAGTATTGGCAGTCCAACATGAACAACGTCAAGATGTTCCAGGCACATAAGGAGGCGATTAGAGAGGCCAGGTTTATACACAATATACAATTTTCTGTAGTTAATATTTCCATGGTTAAACCATTCTCTAAGTGTATTCTGGGTGCCAACATGCATGGGTATTGTCAGATTTTGGGGGATATCTCACACCATATGAACTTATTTTCTTTTGTTCCTATGATTTCACAGATATGCTGGTATTTCTCTGAAATAGTGTTGTCCCAGTATCTGCCTCTGCAATATGTTAGAGATGTATTTTTCTACTGCATTTTGCATTGGTATTGGTTTCATTTATATATGGTCACAATGTGTATTAGATATTCTTTTTTTATGCTATTGTGTAAGATGACTATTTCATTCCAAATAAAGAATTCAGTTTTTAAAAATATAATTGAATAAAATATAATCCAGAAATAAAAACAGCTCCATAGTTCTCACAATATTAGAAAGCAAAATAAAGTGAAGAACTGCTTGGCTTGATGAGGCCAACATGTCCATAGCATGAAGGATCAACAGAGATTTCTACCTTCAGAAGTCATGTTTAATACTGAATGTGTTCTTCAAGTTTGGAATCTAAAGCTAATGAGACATCTTTAGGACATCTTCCTGGTTCAGGGTCTATACTCCGGTTGTCCAAACATATAAGTAGATGCATGTGAAAAAATTTAATATTCTAAAGAAGGAATACAGAAAAAGGATTAAAAATATTAAACTCTGCCTGAAGAGGAACTGGAGAAACAAATTAAATGTACAACAGTATTCCTTTGGGTTTTGGTACTGTGCTATCCATTGGAGAAGATCCCTGAAGTACTTTCCACTGAACTTGTCACTTTCCATCTTGGTTCAATATTTCCTGGAAAAGTTTAACAAGAAGTGATTTCATTTAACAGCAAACTAATGTAATTACGAAATGGATTTCTTCATATACACTTAAGTTCCACATATTTCAGGGGACCAATGTTTAGGCAATCCAAGGAGATTCTTCCCAAGTCACTAGAAAGGCAATGCTATCCATCCATAATTAAAATAGCTCCATAAGCATTTGCAGATCATATTTTCATATTTATACCAATCTTCACCATTTTTGAAGCTTCTTCCATCATGGTGATACTTCATTATAGAAATCAGTCTTATCTAAATGCCTTTTTTTTAAAAAACGTGTTGGTCTGACATGATTTTTTAAAAATCGAACAGTATTAGCCCTTCTATTTGTCTTATTACAGGAAAACCATCGAGGAAGAAGAATTCTATCTATTATTAATTTTATCAGGATTCCTTTTTATATATTGTAGTTATTTCAAAAGTAGAAAGTTTGCTTTTATCAGTTTTGCATTTTAAATCAATATAGCAGAAAACAATTATGCCTTCAGTCAAGGGTAAAAAACATGGCAAGATTCTGCAGACATTATCTCCATTTAATTGGAGAACCAAATTCAGGAATAACTACTTTGCTCCACAGATGTCTATATGAGAACTCTTTTACAAATGAACTCAATTATACCAACAGAATGAAGTTTTTAATTTGCCATGCACAGTATGTTCAGATGCCTCCATCAATATATCTTTACACTTGAACTAAATTTTGCCCTAAGAAGTTTAGATGATCTGTTAAATGCTGACTTCTTTCCCCTGCTGTGTGTCTTCATGTAACAGTTTCTCACCTACGGATAATAAATTTGCTACATGCTCTGATGACGGCACTGTTAGAATCTGGGACTTTCTCCGTTGCCATGAGGAGAGAATTCTTCGAGGTATGTTTCCAAAAAAGTACTGATTGGGATATTTCAGAAAGGGAAAACTAATTGCCCAATAAGAACTGTACAAACTAATTTACACTCCAAAGTGTGACACCGCTTTCTTAATCCTTCAAAACGTTATGTCATAAGAATTTCAAAATTCAGTACTATTTATGACCTAACTTTGTTGTCTCATTGGAGCTATTTGTACTGTGGTTATTTCTATCCTCAGCATTGTTGAAACATCTCTTTAGGAATTCAGACTGAATTATTGAGCTAATGTTTCAATATCCAGCGTTTATAAGTTATTCCGAAAGCAGTCACTCAAATAGATAATTATTTGCCCCTATTTTTTCCCAATTTTTACAGTTTTACTTTTAAATATGTCAGCTTTATACCACCTTTGAGAAATAGAGATTTTCAGCAAGTAAAAACCACACAAACACAGCCTATCTTGAATTCTTTGACTTTGCAACTTCTGTGGTCACTACACAGTTTAGGGGTATATATTATTTTACCAGTTAATAAAATAAAGTTAGATAATACATTTTTAAAAGAAAAAAATGTTTAAACAATATTTCTGGAATTATTAAGGATGTGAAAGCCATTTTAAACCAAGAAAATAAAAAAGTTGTCATTCCACTGCTTTTATTTTCATTGTATTTGGTACATTTCGCACTGATTTCATATTACTGAGAAATGAACTTTAGATAAATTTCTAGCATAATTTTAGACTTGGATTGGCATTGTAAGGTAGAAGTAAATAGCAGCAACTATCCGTAGACGTACTATTTTTCAGGAAATAGCACCCTTGCTTTGCATTGGGTTTGTTTTTGATATATCATCAGAAGGACAATTTGAAATCTAATCGAAAAAAGTAGCCCTATGGTGCTTTCAAAAATACAAACCTTTCCAATAATTTTTTTGTGTGAAAAATGTAAGAAATACATCCCCACTCTTCAGCTTTCTGAATTGTGGGGACTTTATATTTGCACATTTCAGATTCTTCCCTTGTCTTATTTCCACTTTAATAGACTATACATATATTACATTTATTCAAGGTCTAAAACCAAAACAAAGGAAATATCTATTTATTGCAATTCCGTCAAACACCTCATGATTAAAAAAATGGGAGCATTGAAAAGCAATCCAACTTCTTGATCACTGTAATTCATTCCTTCATCAACTCCCCTAGAGCACAATGTGCTCTACATGGGGCTTCCTTGAAGACCACCTGGTAACTTCAATTGGTCCAGAATGTAGCAGCATGCAGAATAATGGGCCCCCTGTCTTTCCCCATATAAACCTCTTATGTAAGCGGCAGCGGCTTCCAGTTTCTTTCTGGGTGCAATTCAAGGTGCTGGTTATCACCTTTAAAGTCCTATATGGCACAGGCCAGGTTTTTTGCAGGATCACCTTTCCTTAAGAACACCTACTTCTACCAAATCAGATAGGATGGGCCCGCTCCTAGTCCCTTCTCCTAAATATTGCATCTTATGGCAACTAGGAAGCATGCCTTTTCTGTGGTAGTCCCTGAAATTCAGGAGTGCTCTACACTCCATAAAGCTTTGAAGACCTGGAATTTCCCCCAAGTGCTGGGATAAGATGAATACAAACCAGAAATTCCACTTGGTGCCAGTTTTTTGTTTTAATACGTTTATATTTTATCATTTTAATATGGCTTGATTAGGATCTGTCCAGAGGGTTGGTTATAGGATGGGTAGCTATGTAAAGGTTTTAAAAAATAAACTTCTATTGTGGCTTTATTCATATTGTGAATTAAATAGGACCAGTTATATTTAGCAGCCTTGCCATAGTATATTTATATGTAAGTAATCTCAACTAAACTAGGTTGAACTTAGGTAAAATTGATAAAAACTTGATTGAAAATATATTGGTTTGGATATCCAGTTGGAGTGTAGTTCTAAGAGCTGCGGTGGTGCACCGGTTAGAGTGCAGTACTGCAGACTACTTCTGCTGATCACCGGCTGCCATCAGTTTGGCAGATCAAATCTCACCAGGGTCAAGGTTGACTCAGTCTTCCATCCTTCCGAGGACCCAGATTGTTGGGGGCATATACTGACTCTGTAAACCGCTTAGAGAGTACTATAAAGCACTGTAAAATGGTATATAAGTCTATTACTATTGCTACATTTACAGTATTCTTTACTACACTGCACATCATTCCCAAAGAATTTCCAACTTTTCAACCACAGATTGAGAGATGTGGACTAATGATGGCAGCAGAAGAAAATCATTAGCAGATGACATAGCTTCATTTCCCCCTTATTCATTGTCTATAAACTCTTTATAAAAATATATTCAAAACTTGAATATATTGAAGCCTTTGATGTAAATACGTCTAGGCTTTGCAGTCTTGGTACTATTTTTAGAGAAAATAGGAAGAGAAAGATGTGTTGGATATATTTGCCATCTTGAGTTATTAGTGGGAAATAAATAAAATAAAACATTAGGAATATATGAGTGCTTACAATAGTGCTCATTGGGAAAAAGAAATATATACTTTTCTCTCTGTCCTTTGCAGTAGATAGAAAACAGCTATTTTCCTTCAAATTGTAAGCAACAAAGCCTTTAATCACTGTTTCATAGGCAACGTTTTAAAAGACCTTTCTACCATTCCAATCTATTGCAAGATAATTCTATTCATATAATTTTGAAAATCTGTTGGCCCAACCTGGAGGTCTATAATAACTGATCTGCAAAAATCTAGTTGGCCAGTAGATGGCAGCAGAGAAATAAAGAAAATGCTAGCCCTTTCCTTCAGTTTTTTTAATTTTTGAGCCCAAATGTAGCCATAGTAGTTGGTCACTGTGCTTAGGAAACAATTAAAAGAATATCCAGGTAAGCAAAATTTACTTATAACTGACTGTAGTTTATGATTGTACTGTGAAAATCAGTGTTTACATAACTCCCATGCAGTTTAATAATTTAATAAGGGCATTCCCTTATGGTATTTAGTACACATCTATTTTAACAAGCTTTCAAGTTTTTATTCCAGTGGACTGAGTGTCCAGCAATGAAGGTATATCTAGCAAACCTGTACTCCAAATACAATATACTTGTTAAAATATAAACATTCGTATGAAAGCAGTTAGCAAAGCAAAGATATGTGAAAATTTAGAATAAACTGAAAGTCATTATGTGATATTTAGGCATCATAGAATAGACAGCTCACCATAGTATTCAAAGAAAAATGTGATGTTACAATATTAATGATTTAGAATATGATATACCTTATATTGTTTGTTTTTCCTCTTGATGATTTCTAATATATAAACAATTCATCAAAAGTAAAATAACTTTCTATTAAAATATTTACAGTTACCTAATATGGATATATCAGCTAAAACATAGAGAATTCTAAAGAAATTAAATAAAAAAATAAGTATCTCTTGATAGGCTCTTGTCCTGATGATATGTATGTTGCAACTCTGAAGGTGAATGTTTAGAACATTGAATATTACTCTTTATTATTTTCCCATTCTTCACAATCCATGGAGAGGAAAGTTATAATCTTGCAGTACTTCAGAAGGTTTTTTTCTAATTAGGTCATCAATAATAGTGGATAAGTTTCTTTGAAAGGCACAGTGCCTACAACTTGCTATTTATCATCTCTTGCATGGACATCTTGACATTTGAAAGAGCTGCTATAAAAACACTTTTGGATTCCCATGCAACAATTAGTGTTCCTTACAAGAAAATATAGAAATACTTGAAATCAGAAAGTCTGAAAATAATAGATCACTACTATTCATATTTTATGCTTCTGGAAATGTTTCCAATAAAATCTATATTGGAAAGTGAGGAATCATAAATTATATAAGTCTATATTACAGTATGAAATTACATTCTTGTCAGTACTGTATTCTCTATTATTTCACTCACAATGCTTGTAAACTTTATTAGGATAAGTTCAGGGTGAGGGGTTGTTTCCATTATCTGATATGTTATTTAGGTTTTTCTTAGAGGAATAAACCTGGCTCATCTTGGATGTATATTATATAGAATACACTGTTCTGTAGACAAAATTATGTGAATTTGACTTAAGTAGAGGCCACTATTTCATAAACGGGGGAGTAAACTCAGTATTTTTCTTTATGTATTGATTACATTAAATGTTACCTTCCAGAGCTCTAATTTGTTTGATTCAGATGTCACTCACAACATGATAAATATGATACGACTAAATGTTCTCTCACCATTTCCCTTCTTTATTTTGTCATGTACAAATGTATAGCAATGAAGCAATGACTTCATAATTACATCTAAATCAGAGAAAACTGGCTCCATAATTAATACACTTGGAAACATAAACATAAGCATTGAAGTCCAAAACTATCATTCAAATAAATCCAATATGTTTACTAACATAGATAATTGTTACAAGCAAGTGGGTCGTTCTTGGGTGGAAAACCTTAATTGGGTTTCTGGCTTTAAACAAGCATCCATCTTTCCCTGAGTTTTTGATTTCTTTAAATCCAGTTCAACCTTCTGAAGTCATGAAGTTTGCTATTTTATACTTTCATACCTATAGGCTGTTCTTGTATATATTTGAATTTAGTTTCTAAATCAGTCATGATAAAGAGCTTGAAGCCATCCATACTATTATGGAAAGGGAAAAAACATAAAACGTATTGTTTTCTTTTCTTTTTTCATTTTCAATACCATTAATGAAGTGCTGAAATGTTTGGAAACTAGATACTCTAGAACATGTTAAAGATACTTTTTGTGGTCAAGGGCACCCCTTTTTCATAACCCACTTTGTGGCTCAGGGATAGAATAACAACTGGAAGAAGTAGCATGTAATTTTCTAGGCTTTAATTCCCCCCCCCCCCCAAGTTCATAGATCTTTAAAAAAAAACTAATATATTGGTTTTGTGCCTAAATACACAGAAACTTGTATTATTTGTTACATTGTTCAAGGTTCTTCTAGCTGCTCATGACTCAAGAAACATGACCAGGATTGTCTTTTAGTCAGTACTGTATTAAGTCCTTTTAAGCTCATGTTTGAATGATCAGTGATGGCATCTTATCTTTTGTTGTCATTTTTGTCTTCATTTTTTCCAAATTGCAGCAGCTTTTACAATGACTGCCTTTTTTGTTATAACCCTAAAATGTTTTAATTTTAATTTCATTATTTGTACTTCAGTGAGTAGCCTGCATTTACTTCCATCTATTATAAATATTGGATTATTTATAATTTTTGCAGTCCAAGTATTTTTAATCAATTTTCTCCTGCATTAAAATTCATAGTCATCAATTTTTCTTCATTTAGCTTTTCTGATGGCCCAGCTTTGCAACTGAAAAAAAGCTATAGAGATAACAATACATACCTTTAATATTGTAAGCCGCCTAGAATTACCCTGTGGTAAGATGGCCAGTAAATTTAATACATACATATGTACATACATACATACTTAACATATGTACATACATGATGTTTGTTCAGAGGTTACAAAGGGAATGTGCAAAAAGCATACGTTGATAGCACACATGGACCATCTTCTAGAGATATGTTTTTGAGAAGAACATTGCTTTTGTGGTTTCTTCAGGAATTTATAAGGACATGTCATATTTAGCTTTATAGTTTTGGACCCTTCAGATAAGAATGAAGCAGCTGAAAACAGAACATTGCAGCAATAGCTATTACTACTTTTGAATTTAAAAGTACAGTTCTCCAGGTTTTCATAGTATGACTCTACAGTACATTTAGGTATTACCACATTGAATTGTAGTTATGCAGAATTTGGTGACTTCTGTTATACAGATCTAGATTTCATCAGCATATATAAGTGAATACACTAATATCTGGGTAATTTTCTCTGAATCATCAGTTTTTATATCATAGAATTTACATTATATATATCACATAATGTAACTATGGTCGCGTTCACACATTACACATAAACCCACATGCTAGTCTACATTCTAAATAACTATATACTTGATGATCTGGTAACAGAGAATAGGGAACAGGTATCCTATTCTTATGAGACATCAAACTACTCCACTTGGGTGGGCTGTATGGAATATAGTTAAAAAAACCAAACATCCCAGCTGGATTCTGAAACACTGCAAGATAAGGTGTACAGGCCTCTGTTTACCCCTTGTGCCCATAGAAATATAAAAAGGCAGAGGTTTAACTTTATGGTAACTGTCTTCTAGGTCTACATAAACAGAACCAAGCAAGGAGATGATTTGACTAAGTTGCTTTGATTACTGCTTAGATTTTGAGTTTGACCCTCTCATGCCCCAACCATGATCAAGTTAGTGGGATTTATATCGCATACTTTTGACTGAAATAGCTTATACAAAACCATTCCTATCTTTTCAGTTTTTTTCTTGTTACTTTGCGCCGAGTATGATTTCATGTGTTATGGCAGGAGCTAAAATTGTTCAAGCGTGAGATCAGTACAATCAGGTATTCAACACCAGCAGTTAATTACAGAGTTTAAAAACATCCCACTTTCATGTGTTCTCCAAAAGTAGAACCACATATATTTTTTCAGCTTTAGTTTTTCTAACATCCTAACCCTAATCGTGAAGTATCTGATGACATTATTCTACTAACAAAATGGCCTCCATCTATGAAACATTCCCTAGGATCATGGGAGCC
>JANHFT010001725.1:154243-168841 GCA_032467955.1 Pseudoxenodon macrops
GCCCTAGCAGAGTGGGGATTTACTGAAGGGGTTGAGCAAGTGTAGTCTTATGACAAACAATCTGTTATAACATTGTATGTAATCCAAAGAAAAAATAATTTTGTTTAAGCAAATGGACAAGCATTCTGGATTAGCAGAATACCATTGCCTGCTTCATCTTCTGAAACCTGACAATTTTGTTCATTATTATTAATTGCCTGAAATATAGGAGGCAGGTTGAAACTGCAATTAAGTTGAGTTGACACTTCCAATGGCATAAAAGGCTGTGTCTCTTATTTAGTTTGATTCAGAAGATTCTTAATAGTCAGATATTGTGGCAATTGATTCCAATCTGCAACAGGCACTAAGACTTCCCAACTTTCTACTTTGCTTATGTGGAAATTATTATTCTTTGGTAAGGGGAGGTTTGAAGATCACTAATACTAGATCTTTACATTAGGAATTTATGCTTGTTCAGCTCCTTTTTAAATGGATTTTTAAAATTATCTGACTTAAGGATACTGAAGTTAACAGGACACATTGCCAATTATCCAATTACATAGGTTGTGTCACCATCTGTGTTATATCAAATATTTTTATGCTTCCTTTAGAAACAAACTGTATGTGGGAGTATGCTTGTTAATGTTTTTTTTGTCCTTTTTCACTTCAGTACTGTACCATTTCAGTTTTCCATTTTATTTCTTTCCAGAACAAAAATTGATTTTTAAACATTTCTTAATAATCAGTTTTCCTAATTTTGTTTTATCTCCTGGATACAAGAATGGAGTAAAACCATGAAGATAATTACTGATAAGAGCAAAAGTGAAAAAAGTAAAAATTTACTTGATCATGGTGAGCCATTGATTGGAGGTCAATGAATTAAAACTGTATGGGCAAAATACAATAATGTTAGAGAGTGTCAATGTTTGGATTTGGGTGGGTTTTCCATGACTTGAAATAGGTTGGTTGTTTAGGTCAGGTTCTCTTTTGATTGAGTCATTTGACAGAGTTGATGATGTAGCATTGCTGGAAATTATTGACGGATCACCAAAAGTAACATTGCCAGAAAAGGGGGAAATGATGTACAGAATCAGAACAGGAAAGGTAAATGAATCATGTAGTCATTGGCCTAAACCATCGTGTGGAATGTAGCCTTCATTTAATATTTTTTGTTATCACATGATAGGTTTTACCAATCCAGTTCTCATTGTAAGCCCATTACTTGGTCAAGTGTGTCTTTATATCATGTATGCTCCTGGGTAAATGATGGACTCTACCAGATACTCTGGGACACTTTAATTAAGTATGACACGATAGAATAGCAAAATATGGAGCAAGCAACAGGCATGAATGCTACTGGTTATCTCTCCGATATCGTGAACCCTGAGTAAATTATGTTTTTCTAAATAACTTCAAACTATAAAGCTAAGTGCAGATGGCATCTAACTGAAGTTGACGGAGTTATTGTTATTTCTTTCATGGTAATACAGACAAAGAAAACTGCTTTTGCTGCCTCCATTATATTTTACATTTTCAGCAGAACTTTTTCAGACTGTATATTGCCTGGAAAATTTTACTAAGTATTTAACCCTTGAAAATGTTGGTATCTCTTACTGACCTGCTGTAAAAATGTTTCAAGGTATTTCTAAGAATAAATTGTTCATTGTTTCAAATGTCCAATCTGCCATTCTATTTATAAGAAATAAGATATCATTCTCAGCTTCTATAGCCTGATGATATAAACAGTATGCTTACAACTGTTTTTTTTACTCTTACCTATTTTGTTTGGATGTTCCAATGTTTGATTGAAACTAGTCAGAAGAAGTTGCTAGAACAGTTCAGGAAGTAGTGATTATATCAGTGTGTGAAGAGAATGCCCCTTTCTGCCTTGAGAAGAGAAAAACTTCCTGGACCTTGAAGCTTATAAATATTATTGTTCAAGGGTGAATGTCCTAGGGGAAAATGGTCAAGAAAATTGTATAAATCCAGTTACAGATGTCCTAGAAAAATACTGATTATTCAGATCTATTTTATTCTGAATTCTGATCAAGTTGGGGTATGGAATTGGTTACCTTAAACAACACTATTGGGAGAGGAAAAATGCATTGTGTATCTTACTTGAACTTGGTACTTTTTTACCATAGTATTCTCCTGTATTGGGTATTGGGTCCTTGGATTGGGAGTGGAAGACATTTTTCCCACTTTAACTTAATACCCTGTCCTCCAAGAAAGAGGAAATTGCTAATGAATTGTGAGTTGTTCTTTCCTCTGTATGATTTGCTGGGAGGAATTTTTTCCTTAAGGTGCTATTTGATCTCCAGTGCTATCTAATATTTATGAAAACACCGCATTCAAGGATCTGGGATACAGTATCACTAATGTACCAGTGACATCCATTTTTATTTCTTGAAATCAGAAGAGATTGCATATGATGAAACAGCTGCTTAAGCATAGCATGGTCAATGAGGCCTGTGATTGGTTCCTGCTTCCAGAAATTAGAGGAATACTATTATGGACAAACACTTATCCAGAAGGAACAGCTTTGCATTTTGTGATGCTCTTGAATCTGTTGTTGCACTGAAAAGCCAGTTAATCTCTGCATCTCCAAGCATTACTACTAACTTAGTCCGCACATTCCTGGACAAAAATTGCTTGACCTCTACAAGTCATTCATTGGATGCCCCCAAACAAGATTATTTTAACTTCATTGGATTACTATTGAGAAAGATCTAGAATGTTATTTTAAGGACAAATATAAATTATTTAATTGCATTCTGGTTTAGGGCTCATTCCCAAAGCACTTCCAAATTTTGAATCATATTCTAAGATTCTATTCAGCACAGTTTAAACTTTCGTCTGCCTTCTTTCTGAGCAAGAACACTTCTGGACATTCTTGGATTACATTTCAATATGGTTACCATCACCCACAGCAATATGGTCAGCATAAATGTGTGTGATTCCCCAAAATTGTCGTCTAATGTGTTCATGTATTTGTCAGTTGTGATGAATAAGATAAAGCTTTGAAGAAAACTACAGACAGTAACCTGTTTTCAAACATCCGCTGCTTTTAAAATCATATCTGCAGGATTCATTAAAAAGCAGTGAATCCAAGTTATATCCTATGTAAATATTCAGAGTATACCAGATCGGTCTAAAGAAAAAAGAAAAGAAAAAATAAAGACGGTGAGAAAGAAAAAGAAAAGAAAAAGAAGAACTCCATCCAGCTTCCTATACAGATCACCTGAAAAATTGAAGTGAGATTGAAAATGGATCTAAATTATTAGCATTACCCAAAACCCTAAAGAATTAAGATGTCATGAAATATTCCAGCACCCAGACCTGGAATGGAATGGAATATTGAAGAATGGCCAGATATTATCCAAAGATGGGAAGCTTTAAAAAAAAAACCAAAAAAAAAAAACAAAGGTCTCACGAGAACCTCTTTTGAGTATGAAGGCCTTACAAAAGGAATTCTTTAGAGTTACTGATTCAAATAACTGACTACTTCAGTTGCTTCTGTCCATTAGGAGGAGCACAACTCAAGCATACACATGATAGATATCACTTCTCAAGGTTTCTGTTCATATTTTAATAGTAGATTTCGAAAGGTTTCATTGAAAGTTATATTTATTGAACTGGCATCAATCATAGTGTCCACATGGGTAAAATATTTGACAATTTTATCTACAGACTCCTATATAAACTGGTCTCAGTGGATTATTGTGGTCTTGTAAACCAGTACTTTAGCCTCTTGATCCCTTCAGAAGAAGACTTATTGGATAACTATATGCAAATGCAGGTGTCCCAGAAGAACAATTGCTACTATCACTACTACAGATACAGATTAACAGAGTTGGAAAGGACCTTGTAGGTCATCTAGTCCAACCCCCTGCCCAAGCAGACCTTACACCATTTCTGGCAGTCCAGTCTTTTGAAAGCTTTCCGTGATGAAGCTCCCACAACTTCTGAAGGCAAGCTGTTCCATTGGTTGATTGCTCTCACCGTCAGAAAATTTCTCCTTATTTCCAGGTTGAATCTCTCCTTGTTCAGTTTCATTCATTATTCCTTGTTTGGCCAAATGTGTTCTGGATAATGGTCAGTTAAATTATTTCTGACTTTTCTGATCAAAATAGAACACTTAGAAACAATTATTACACTAATGCCCCTGGGCATTCTTTATTTACAGAGAACAAAGGCCTTAATTAAATTGCAAAAGTAGTTAGAAAATAATTTGGATTTATCAGCTTTCATAGTTGCATTCTCTTATAAAGACCCAGTCAATAAGTCTAAATTTTAACATATAGTGATTTGTAAATGCTATTAGATCTATAGGAAATTGTTTTTTTATCGTAAACCCATAACATTTAAAACACAAAATCCCATATGATATGTTTCCTATTGAATGAATGCAACCATATGCCACTTAGGATAGTTACATTGTACTGACAGAGTTGACTGACAATATGATCACCATATTGAGCTTTCATATTTGTATGCCCCAATAACATTTTGATAACTATTGTAAATACTTCACTACATATGAGTTTCAGTTTGATTTTTCCCTTTATGGTTGCTCAGAAATAGAAATCTATCATTGATGTAAATGCACAATCCTGATTTTATCTTTACTTAGCATAATATTCTGTCCATAAATAAATTTCTTGCTTTTTTCCTTATATTATAATGTTCTGGTCAACTTGTTATATCTTAACCTGGCCTATTTCTGGCTTATTTTGTATGTTTTCAGAAATTTAGCAATATGGAAGCTAAAAATAAACCATTTTTTAAAAACTCTTGTTTCTTGCCTTTATTCAGATATAACTTTCTGTATTATCTTCTTTCCTTCTTTAAATTCCTTAAATACTACATTTTACTGAATTCCACTGGTAATTTTAATATGTAACTATATTTCTCTTTTTAATTAGTTTCTTACACATCATACCAACATTGTGCAAATGTTTTATAAAACAATTGCAATTCAGAACAGGAAAAGAAGTTGTTTTAATCTTGTATTTTAGGACAAGATATATATGCACATTTCACTTTAGGAATAGTTATTTTAGAAGCCCATGAAAATACAAAAGTACTGTAGGTTGACATAGTCAATTACAAGGTGAGTAATTTTGCTTTTTATTTAGAAAAGGGAAGAAATAATGTCTTGATTTTGATGATTATATCTATATTTAATAAGATAAGATAAATTAATGTTTTTGTTTGGTATGGGGTCCCATCCATTTTTTTTCATTGTAAAAATTTCAATCAATAATTTTTTTGTTAAGCATAGTTTATCCTTAGAAGGTTTTTTCCTCCCTTTTTCTTTTCCTAAGAAAGAAAGTTGTCTTGTCTTTTATATATATGGCTACATAAAGATTTCTCTTCAGTCAGAGTTCATATACAGGTTACAATTCAATATGTTTTCCATCATGAGTATAAACTTCAAGACATTGATACCAATACTATATAGGAGTATATCCTTAATGGTTTCATCAGAAAATATGTACAGATCTCTGCATTTGACACTCCATATGTTTTAATAGAAATATAATGATGCTAATCATAAATGCATTAGTTCACACTGCTGTATTGTTATTTTGTAATAATTTATGGGAAATGATTATGTTCACCTAGTTGTCTGTAAAAAAAAAGTGCAATGTTGCAGAATGAGAAATTATTTTCACAAAATTAAGGATTGGAAAAAGTGGTTTTACAAGCATTTCCCCATTTATATCAATATACCGAACTTCACCGTTTTAAAGTTCAGAATCAAGCCACATTTCACACAACAAGAACTATTTGAAAATACTTATAATACTAGAAGAGAGACAGTTTGGTTTAGTGGTTAATGCACTAGGCTAGAAACCAAAAGACTGGGAGTTTTAGTCCTGCCTTAAGACACAAATGCAACCTGAGTGACCTTGACCCAGTCACACATCCATGAGAGGAAGGAGGCGGTGGCAAACCATTTCTGAAATCTTGCCAAGAAAACTGCAGGGACTTGTCAAGGCAGTCAACAGGAGCAAACATTGACTTGAAGGTGTATAGACACACAAACACACTATGGCCTTTCTGTCCATATTGCTTGATCATTCAAGCAATAATAAAAATTAATGGGCCAGTTTTATTTTTTCATTTTATTTACCTGATTTTAGACTAGTAGATGATGGTGTTTTTTTTTTAATTGTCTTCAATTTCGTGTAGTGGTAAAGCTGCTGGACTACTAGGCAATGTATTCTAGTCCTTCCTTGAAAGCTGACTGAGTGACTTTGGGCCATTGATTGTCACCTCACAGTGGTGGTTGTGGTATTATGGAAAAAATGGAATTATGTATTCTGCTTTGAATTATACAAATAAAGTGGGATGTAAATTTAATGATTTCTGTGATCATATAATTTAGTTTTAATGTTCTATAGTTACATAGAGAAATAGTTGCATTAATTTTCTGTGAAATGAAGTACTGTAGTTTGCTAGTTCTCTTACTAATAAGAATTGTCAAAAATACATTGAAATTTTCTAATAGAAAGAAAAAACTTCATTTGAAAACAAAGGCTTGAATCCAAAGATCTGTTTGTGCAGAAGATCATGCCATGTGCTCAGTAGAGATCAACAATTCTGTCACCATCTTCAAACATTGCTAACTGTAAAAGCCAATCTAATGTATTGTTCACTTTCAGAAACTCACTTAAGAGCAAGTGAACAGGTTTTACGCTAGGAATAGGATATACTATAACATATATAAACACATATTTTTACAGGACATTGCTTCAGTTGGCAGACTAGAATCTTAAGATGCAAGTAACAATTGGGTTCTTCTACTTATCTTAATATTTAACACATTGAAGATCTTAGAGATATTTTCACAAATAGAAGTTTTTAAGTTGCTTTCACAGGAGTACCTGAGAACAAAATGTTTTACTTAATTCTATTTAAATTAACTATGAAAAAGATTAACTGTTCTCTAAAATATGATTTAATTTAAACTATGATTTACTAAAATCTTGTCTTAAATTAATCTGAGCTATTGGGTGATCCTTTTTCTTTTTGTTGTAAATAGGTGACAAATTGGACATAAATTGGCAATTGCTCTTTTTATTATAGATTGATAGGTTTGTTTGTTTTTCCCTCCAATGGTTTTAATATTCATAATTTAATTTTATCTGAATTCTTTCAACTATGTAGTTTTCTGCTCTTTTATCCCACTGGTCACCACCTAGTGATGCTTCCTGCTAGTTTGGAAATTCAAAGATTTTGCTTCCTAGCTACACATTTCCTTTTATGTTTATTTTCCTCGCCACTTCCTCTCAATGAAATTTTGCTGAGTTTTAAAACCAGATTGGGGCAAGTACTATAAATTATTTTCCAAAAATATTGTCAGGATCTATATATAAAAAAGTTTTATGCTATTCTTTTGGCATAAATACTTAGAGACAAAACAACATTACTGGCAATAGAAGCTTTGAAAGTGCTTCTCAGAAGTTATTTTTATATATTTTTTATAATTTGAGAGGAAGGCTCCATATATTATAAGAAGGTAATGAATGTATTATATTCTAGAATGGTAACCTGCCAGTTATTTCCTACAAAACAACAAGTTTTATGACTCATATAATTATATGAGGATCAAAACCTAGTTCATCAGGAACATGTAATACACTTGAGAAAGAGTTATTGTATAATCCTATTTGTTTTAATGATTATAATTTTATGTCCTACTTATAGCCAACTTTGGCTGACAACATTTAGTCACAATACAAAAATGCAGTGACACTTTTAGTTGTTAGTATTTGATTATGTATTCTGGGTCTTAGGCTGAAAAGTGGCAAAATAGGAAAGTTGATTTAAAAAATGATCCATTGATTATCTTTTTCCTTTGTGAATATTGAAGGCTTCTAATTTTTCTTTCCTTCTGGTTCCCATGTCTTGCTAAAGCATAATGTTAAATTGTTTGCTTTTGGGTTAGGTTAATGTGTCAATTGAAGTATTATTATTTGTTTAAAAGGTTTATGGCATAGTATTATAAACCAGTTAGACTAGTTCAACAAATCATGGTTCAATGAGGTTTAATTCTATCCTTAATAACATTATTATTTTAGACATGAACTTAATGGTGAATTCAATGAGCATATTTGTATGGCCCCTTATAAATTAATATTGAGGCAGAAAATATGTCTCATGAAGAAAAACAGAATGCTTTGTCAGAATGTGGCCAACTGGATTTAGGACAATATATAACTCAACACATAGCTGACCCAAAGGTGCTTTTTCAAAAGATAGTTGGACTTTGTTTTTTCTTGGATATGTTTTGCTTCTCATCCAGGAAGCTTCTTCACCTCTGACTGAATAGTGGACAATGGAAGCATTTATATTGTTAGCACTCTCTGAGAATCCTTGCGGCGACTTAGAGGTTTTTCCTCAGTGTCATCTGAATAGTGCAAATGGGTGTGGAACCTTCTTGGAACTGCCTCAAAGACTCTCAGACAGGGTGCTAACAACCAGATAAGTGCAAGGAATATAAATCCCTTCCATTCACCACCATTCAGTCAGAAATGAAGAAGCATCTTGAATGAGAAATGAAACATCTTAAAGGAAAAACAAAGTCCAGTTGCTTTTTAAAAAGCATATTTGGTACAACCATGACTTGGATGACTGAGAAACTCCATAGATAAACACATAACTGTAGAATTTTCACAATCATTATGACTTTTATTAAAATTTCCAAGATATAAGGATAAAAAAACAAATACTGTACAAACTAAGAAAAATATAAAAAGAAAAAATAAGTATAAAAACAAAATGTAAAAGAAAGAGAAAATATAGTAAAGAAAGGGGAAACGATATATAAAGAAATTACTTTCCCTTTCATAGAAAACCCAAATAATTTCAGTAGTTATCACTTTCTCTGAAAATATATCAAAACATCGCTTCTTCTGATATCTTTTGTTTATCAACAAATCTTTAAGTTTCATCGTTCAGTCCTGGTTAAAAACAACATTAAGGATTACCAGAAATAATAACATATGTATTTATTTTAATCAAATAAACCAAATTTTATATTAGTTCCCTTTGCTTTTAATAGTCTTTATCTTTAATTCCTTTGAATAGTGTTCCAGAATTTAATTTGTCTCTTCTCAGAAACACCTTCCAAACTATAACATATCCTTGTTGTAGATCCAGAATAAGAAAATTATTCAAAGGTTTTTAGTTTGTTATATGTATATGCCTTTTCATTATTAAGACATCAGCTGGTTTCATTTGTAAGTCCAGTGTAACCTCATTCTCTATATCATTCTTGTAAATTATAACTTTTAAATCCATATTCAAATTAGACTTAGAATCATTCTTGTTTATTACAATCTGTTTCTCTTATGTAGCCTTTTTAAAATCCATTTTTATGATAGCAGATAATCTTAAGTGTAACCTCTAGGTATACTGTCTCGAAATATCTTTGAATTCTTAAGAGTATTTCGTTCCATTCAGTATTGATGACTCTCTTCTCTTTTAATTATAATCTTTAATTCTTTCTGGTTTCCTTTCATGGGAACCTTCAAAGACCGATTTTATCTTGCTTTTTCTAATCAACAGCATTTTCCCAAAGAAAGGTTTATTATACTTAATTTCAAAAATTATCTTCTCATCACTATGGGTGGTATGTGCCTTTCTTAATCTTGGGTCCTCTATCAGAGTTTGAGGGTTCTGTGCAGTATGTTAGTTGTTCCCGATGCTGCAATCTTCTGGACAGAGAACTCTGATGCTAGGAATTGTTGCAGCCAACTTAGGAAACACATACCCAGATGCTCCTATCACCACTGCTACCACTTTGGTTGAGGAGGTTCAAGCTACACAGAACAGTAGCAAGGACAGGGATTGCCATGAGGGCTCTGTTGGCATCTTCTAACCTTTTATCTGATGTTACTTCTCCACTGAACCTTGGTAAACAGTCTCAAGGGTTGACTATAGCTAGTTTGTATGTGCTATGAAAGGGAAAGTAATTTTTTAATGTATCTTTTTCTCTTTCTTTACTATCTTTTCTCTTTTTTCATTCGTAATTCATTCAATTTATATGCCACCCATCTCACTATCAGGCAACTCTTATGCTGTGCTCTGTAATAGAGGGCGTGGCAGTGACATTCCAACTTTAAGTGTTGACTGTACATCCACCAGTTCTTTCAGGTCATCTTGAATTTGGCATGTCGTATGTAGTTTGTCTAAAATAGTGAGAACAGCTTTCTTTTCATATGTTGAAGCATTGGATAACTAGCTTTTTTCTAGCATAGATGCAAGTTTTCTATCCATCCATAATTCTCCCATATGTTTCATATATCCTCTCTCATTAGGCCTATTGTTGTAGCAATCCATCAATTCCGGGTTCTCTTGTCTCACCATTGTATGTTTTTTTCCAGTAGCCTATTTATTGTCAGGTTGTCCTTGTCTCCCAAAATATAATGTGGACTTTATTAATCTATACAATGTCTAAGCTGGCATGACTCTCCTAGTTCATATCACTTTTCTAGTTCATATCTGAGATAGGCAAATGAAGCGTTAGGAGGTCTTTGTCCAAGGACCCTTACTAGAAAGGTAGGTACCAGATGGGGTTTATTTTTATAAATCACACACACACACACACACACACAGACACACACACACACAGAGGAAGGATTCATGTAAATAATTTCAAAATTTCAAAAACTTCTTTCTCCAAGGATTGATGGTATGATGGAACTTGCCATTCCGAAGATTCTTAATCTCCAAAAAATGTTAACAGATTTTCAAACATGATTAAGAAAGGAAGTATGCAAATCCTGTCTATAAAGTCACCAACTGCAACTTGGGCAAAAATTGCAATCCCTTGGCACCCAGAGTTCTAAACCCTCTTGAAATTGTTGTCCTCACGAAGATCTACTGTCTGAAGTGTTTGTGAGCAATCTCTGACCTGAAGAGGAATTCCAGAGAGCTGACCCATTTACCAGTTCTGTGTTACACTATAGTTGTTGACTCTGCTATCAGTGGAGCTGTCTTCAGTTCAACTTCACTTCCCCAGATGTTTAGTACCAAGCAGTCATGAAAGAAAATTATACTAAAATTATTTCCAACCTCTGTCTGCTATTTTGGTCCTATTTGGGAAGAAAGGCACCTATTTGTATGCTGAGGAAGAGAAAGGTTGTGAAAACTTGAGATCTGTGGTTCTTGCAATACTATGATTTATAATGTGGTCTTGACTTCATCTTACTCATGCTAGTCACCCAGATTCTAGTTAAATAAGCAGGATACTGTGTTATTTTTTTAATGTTCACTATCCTTTAAAAAAAACACTTATTTTTAATAAAGGTACCTTTTTTTAGAAGGAAGTTACTTCACCAAAACATTTCTTGTAACTCATGATCAATTCTGCACATTGACTGGAAGATATTTTGGGCCATTGTTCTTTACATAACAGTTCATAAGTACAGGTAATCCTTGATTTACAACAGTTCCTTTAATGACCATTAAAAGTTATAACAGCACTAAAGAAACTGAAAAATAGCATTAAAACGTTTATTTTTTTACTGCTATTTTTCAGTTTTTCACAGTTTTCACTATTTTTCACAGTTGTAACTTTTGTAGCATCCCCATGATCATGTGATCAAAATTCAGATGTTCATATCTACGACCATTGCTGTGTCCAAAGGTCATGTAATAACCTTTTGCAAACTTTTGACAAGAAAAGTCAATGGGCAAGCCAGATTCACTTAACAACAGAGTTACTAACTTATCAACTGCAATTATTCACTTAACTGGCAAGAAAGGTCATAAAATGGGGCAAAACCCTTTTAACAAATGCCTCACTTAATAAAAATTTGGGCTCAATTGTGGTAATAAGTCAAGGACTACTTGTATTTCTGCTTTGCCTTGTATGGGATAATCAGTTCATGTCATGTAACAATATTTCACTTGGATCAAAGTCAGGACTTTGAGTTGGCCATTCCAAAATGCAAATTTACATCTTAAGATCATTTTAATGCTTTGTGATATGTATTCCTTTAGGTTTCAGGTCATGAATAGGTACATACTCCAAACAGTTTGCTAGTACAATCCAGACTCTCTTGCCTCTTCATGATGGAGAGACATCTGGGTTTTGAAGTTACAAAATAGCTCCAAACCTTGATAATTCTACTATTTTGTTTCATGGATAGAATGAGATACTTTTGCTGGAACTTAATTTTCCGCAAACCTACAGATTCTCAATTCAATTCAATCTTTATTGCAGTCAGGGACCAGCACAACAAATTCTCACTAATGTTAAAAATTTATGTCTGCACAATATTATTCCGATAGACTATTGAATCATCTAGATCTGTGATGGCGAACCTATGGCACGCGTGCCACAGGTGGCACACAGAGCCCTCTCTGTGGGCACGCCAGCTGTCACCCCAGCCCAGCTCCACCGCACATGCATGTCCTGTTTTGGGCCTGGAAAGTCTCCTGCACCAACTTGGAAGCCAAAACTGGGTGAAGGGGAGCAAGGTCCATGCACAGGGGGCACTCACATTGGATTTTGGGATTGTGTACACACCCTTCGGGCACTCTGCACCAAAAAGATTAGCCATCACTGATCTAGATGGGCTAGCAAACTAGACAGGAAATAACATGTTTTGTGGAGAATAAAGAATTCCTTCTTGATTTCCTCCCTTGTATATCATGTTTGTTTGTTTTTTTCCTGAAAGTGTACTCAAGAACACTTGCCATTGAGCAGCCTGTAGGTATTTTACCATTTCTTGGTATTCTTTGCACCCTCCCCATGAGTTGTACTATTTGCTCTCAGAGTGAATTCACTGGGACAGAAGAAAAGGCAATGGTTTTGTAGTCTTTTTTAGCTTTAACATCTGTAATCTTTTTTATGAAATCTGAGACCCATGATTCACTTCTACATCTTCACCTTCTAAACCATTTCCAGTCTGGCAAAAACAGTTTCCAGTTTCTTTTTGTACAGAAAAGCCTCTCAGAACCAAGTTTGATTATCATGTCATGGATTGGAACATCAAACTCAATTTAACTCCCTTAACAGTATTGATTCAGTATTGTTCCAGTAAAGAGAGTGAATGTTGGTTTAATGTGTTAATAAAGCCATGACATACAATGTTTTGTGTGTTGTTTGTTTAGCCAGAATTTTTATTATTAGATTAAGATTAAGTTGATGTGATTGTAGTCCTGTAGGATTTCAGATAGTTCTATGGAGTTTACAAACTTTCCCTCACCACTGTATTGCTCTTTTACCTTTTTAAAGAATTTACTTAAAAAAAAACCTGGCCTTGCACTGATATAGATAAAATTGGTACAGACAACCAAAATCTCTGAAATCAATGAATCTATTTAGAAATTTCAGTGGGTGAAAGTTAATTTCTTTTTTTTTTAATTTATTCAATTCACAAAACGTATTTGTGTGAATTTTCAAAGAGGGCAAACAAATCTTAATTGCTGATACTTGAACAGAGATTTCCACAACACTAATTGCCAGGTTCAATAATACTGCTTTAAAAGCACCCATATTTTCTGTTGCTGTAATGGTCAACAGACATAAGTTGCTACGACTTAACATGAGATGCAAGCATCTATTAACTACTCTGCTTTTGTGCTGAAAAGACTATTGTGTATTGCACATTGCATTACCTTAAGCAGCATGACTGCTTCTATTGTCACTTTTTAAATTTTTTGTAATATTTGGAATTTTTAAATCTGATTTCTGAAATGATCAGTATAATGACTTGGATGTGATTATATTGGCATAGAGACATATTCATGAATTAATCAGATACTGTATTTTTCTGTATGAAGGATACATTCCTAATTAAATATAGGATAATATGTGAACATGCATCCATGTACTTTTTTTGCCTGATTCACTGTATTTTAAAAAAATAGTGTATTCTCACAGATAATTTCTTGTTGAAAAGATAAAATAATTATATGGTCCAGATTTTAATATACTGCTACTACTACTGCAACTACTATTACTACCAGTTTATATATTACATTAACTTAAGCACCGTGATTGCTTCTGTTGACACTTAATATGTACATCTTTTTTTTTAATTATTAAAGAATTTCCAAACAATAAAAGAAGGAGGGGGGAAAAATAGAATAAGAAGTAAAGATAAAAATGTGGAGAAAACAAAAAAGAAAGAAGAAAGAATACGAACAATGCTTAGAATATTAAATGATTTCCAACATTCTTTGCCAATAGAGATTAACAAACTTATTATTCAACCTCTCTCCTTAATATAATAACAAACTCTTCATTTTAGCATTTTTCTGTCATCAGATCCATAAATTATCACTTCACTTTTTTCTATTTTCAGCAAAAAGTTCATAAACATTTTACAGTCATTTTTGTATCGTATATATTTGTATCCAGAATTTTCTAGCTTTTTCATAAGCGCACCATGCACGGTAAAATATCCTTCATGTTTTTCATACCCTGTTTCCCTGAAAATAAGACCTCTCCCGATAATAAGCACAATCAGGCTTTTGAGCGCATGTGCTAAAATAAGCCATCCCAAAAAAATAAGCCCTCCCCAAAACACAGCAGTAGCCATGAGGTGACCATGCTCACCGCCTCCTGCACCTCAAAAATAATAAGACCTCCCC
>JANHFT010001725.1:168941-179618 GCA_032467955.1 Pseudoxenodon macrops
TCCTATTGTTCCCTTTTATCCGAATCCATCTCATGTATTCATAATGTTGTCTATACTTGTATCTGTTTTCTAATATACCCTTGACAAAAATAAAATAATAATAATAAATTTTATGCTGTTCATTTCTGTCCACTTCTCAAACCTATAAGGATGTCCTTAGCTGAAACATATGAAGAAGGGTTGCAGGAATTTGATATGTCTAGTTTAATGAAAAGAAGAACTAGGGGTGACATGATAGAACTGTTCCAATATCTCAGGGGTTGCCACAAAGAAGAGGGAGTCAAGCTATACTCCAAAGCACCTGAAGGCAGGAAGGAAGAAATGGATGGAAACTAATGAAGGAGACAACCAACTTACAACTAAGGAGACATTGCCTAATGGCGAGAACAATTAACCAGTGGAATGAGTTGCCTCCAGAAGTTGTAGGTGCTCCAACCCTGGAGGTTTTAAAGAAGATGTTGGACAACCATTTGTCTGAAATGGTGTAGGGTTTCCTGTCTGAGCAGGTGATTGGACTAGAAGACCTCCAAGGTCCCTTCCAGCTCTATTCTATTATAAAAGCAGTCTTCACCAATGATGTCCTCTAGTTTTACAAGCTCCTTCTAATTCTGTTATCACACCCATAAAGTTTTCCTAGCATGGTGAGGAAATAGCTTGTTAATGACTTCTTCTGGGATAGTGTTTCAGTATTCTACTTTGGTCTAAAACTTTGGTATTCTTAGGTTCTTGGCTTGGCTTGAGTAGGAGGTTGGACTCAGAGGTGGTTCCTACTGGTTGAGACCAGTTCTACCGAGCAGGTAGTAAGCTGATGATGATGTCACGGAGCTGGTTCTGGTCCGTGGACGCCACCATCTTTTAAAAAATATTGGGGGGAAAATTTTTGGGAATTTGTTTTGGGTTTTTTTCTTCTGGGCATGTGCAGAAGCCGACTTTCTGGCACTGCACATGCGTTACCATCTTGTTTTTGGCCTTTTTTGGCGGGGGATTTTTGGGAGTTTTTTTTATTGCACATGCGCGTGCCCAGGAGGCGCGCACACACCCATGCACGCACGGGAGGCAGCAAACCAGCGGCGAGGTAAATTAGAACCTACCGTTGGTTGGACTAGAAGACCACCAAGGTCCTTTCCAACTTTGTTATTCTGTTATACTTCCCAAATCTGTTTCCCTGAAAATAAGACCTCCCCTAATAATAAGCCCAATCAGGCTTTTGAGCGCATGTGCTAAAATAGGCCCTCCCCCAAAAATAAGCCCTCCCCAAAAGACAGCAGCAGCCATGAGGTGACCACACTCGCCATAACCTGCACCTCAAAAATAATAAGACATCCCTGAAAATAAGGCAAAGCACTTATTTTGGGGATCAAAAGAAAATAAGACCCTGTCTTATTTTTGGGAAAACACGGTATTTCCAATACTGATTTGAGGTACCTTTAATATAATACTTTCTCTGGTCATATACCAATAGTACATTGTTTTATAAATATACTCTCTTAAATTATAACACAATGTGAATTTCATCCCATTTGTAGACATTCTCCTATTTACACATTTTGATATTATAATTCATAGTCCATTTTATTTATTACAGTCCTTAATTGTCATTTTCAAACCTTAATAAAACCATATATGTTTTTTCAACCATATATTCATGATTTGCACATTATTCATTTTCAAACTGTTTTATGTTGCTTAGTTCCAATTACATTTTTATTTATTTTAAATTTTTCTCTTAATTGTGCATATAAAAGTTTACCCTTCTGCAGTCAATTGTTATATTGACTTCATATAGGTAATATATATAACTTTTATCCATGCAACTAATATTGGATCCATATCTTATATGCCGTTACCAAAAATGTAGAAGTTTAGCCTTGACTCCAGTGCAAGATATCAGCTATATTTGCGCACTATAAAGAAAGCAACATAGAATACATTCAGGAAATTTGTATTTAGGAAACATCACTGGTCTCATTAAGCTAAATGTGAACATCTTAACCGAAATAACAGAATTGGGAAAGACTGTGAAGGTCTTCTAGTTCAACTCCCTGCTCGTGCAGTAGACCTCATATCATTCCAGACAGATGGCTGTCCAGTCACTTCTTAAAAGCCTCCAATGATGGAGCACCCACAACTTCTAAAGGCAAGCCATTCTACTGGTTAATTGTCATCATTATTATTGATGAAATTTCTCCTTAGTTCTATGTTGCATCTCCCCTTGATTAGTTTGGTTCCCAATAACATACCAGGACAATATTATTAATATTACGCAAGAATGAAAGGAAATACATTTTGATGACTTTTTTTAGAAATAATAATATTTGTTACTATAAATAATTAATATATTTGGCAATGGTAATGAATCACCATTTTGTTCCACTAGCAGCTAAGGGACTATTCTGTTCTTTATTCTCTATTCTCTATTCTATGTAAATAGTTCTTAAAATGCTTGTGTTTTATTTTAGGACATACTGAAACATTCTTTTACTATTGACATATATTGAAATTGTCTTCCCCAAATTACCTAAACTACAAATCAGATATAATTTAAAAGAAGGAAAGCCTACCACAGGAAATCAGTCTCAAAGCCTACTGTATGGCTGCTTAGTACTATTTGCTTTGTATTTTTTATTTCGGCATATTAAATGTATTTAGGACAATTATCTTTCTTTCTTACATAGTTAATCAGTATACATACCAATCAGTATATGTAGTTAAGAATTATATAATAGATTATTATTATTTATAATTATATGCTTCCCATCTTGTGGTTCAAGGAGACTGATGGCTTACCTTGAAATCCTATTATTTGTCACTGGTTTATAAATTTTTCTTTAGTGAACTAACTAATCCTT
The DNA here is from genome assembly GCA_032467955.1 of Pseudoxenodon macrops. Classification (NCBI taxonomy): domain Eukaryota; kingdom Metazoa; phylum Chordata; class Lepidosauria; order Squamata; family Pseudoxenodontidae; genus Pseudoxenodon; species Pseudoxenodon macrops. The sequence continues at coordinate 171,791 of JANHFT010001725.1, forward strand.
GGCCTACGTACATAGAATAAATATTGTTTGTCTGCAGATCAAGCTTTGGCTTGATTTTTCCCACTTTTCATAGCAGTTTTGTGTCAATTTTGCTTGTAATATTTTATTGTAAAAATACAACATTTTTTACATTTTAATCAGCATAAAATAATTTAATTCTTTTTATAACTATAAAACTAGTTCATTTTTATATTTATGGTAATGTCCAAATGTATGTTCTGAATTTGATTTTTTGCATTTGCAATACAATAGTTATTCAGGACATTATTTGTGAAAAGTGTTAAATTCTGGGGGGGAAATCATCTGAAATTACCTTGTCTTTTAAAAAAAATTTTTTTTGGCTACAGTAGAGTGTATCTCTATCACTATCATAGTGGTCACCAGTCCTGCTTCCAAAGACTGACCTAATTTTAGAACCCTGAAGCTGAGGTGGACTAAATAATAGCTAAAGAGACAGATTATTATGCATATTAGCATTCTGCTCTATGTTCTTTTTCACCACCTGATTATGCCTTATTCCAAACCAGCATGGCCTCTTGCCAAAAATCACTATCTTCCCTCTGTCAGTAAGGCCTACATTCAATGAAGCCAGTTAGTATCAGTTATGAACATTGCTTTCAAGCCATGAGATCTGTCCTGTTCATCCTCTTCCCAAGCCCTTTGGCCTTCAAATTTAACAGCTACCTCAGATGTCAGAAGACCTAGTGTATCAGTTAGTCCAAGATGGTATCACCTCTCCAGGTCTTACTTCTGATTATTCAACTCTTGCTGAAGCCATCTTCTGTGCCATTGACTTATCACTGATTTGGAATCTTTACAAAGCAAAGAGAAAGGATGCCATTTCTTATTCCAACATCTATCATCTAACTTTTATACTGGACACATCACTTTCGGGCTCCATTCTGTATCCCTGGACCAAGGATGTAGAAAATTAGATGTGTCGGATATAAAAAAGTCTTCAAACTTCGCTTCACTAATACCAGTAGTCCCCAACCCCTGGGCCACAACCCACTACCAGGCTATGGCCTATTCAGAACTGGGCCTCATGAACAGTTGGCTGGCACATGCACAGCCAGCTCAACTTGCATGAACATGCAGGGCTGGCACACACGGGCACAACTCAATTTGTGCGAGTGGTGGCTGGTGTGCACATGTGGGCTGGCTCCCCTCTCCCCCCCCACTCCACCGGGTCACCAAATCATAAAGGTTGGGGACCTCTGATCTGTAGTGTACTATGTAAAGCAAAATGGCATCATTATTTCGTAAGGGAAGTCACTCCATTCATATCTTATTTGCTAGAAGACAAGAAGATACTTCAGGTTTTTAAAACAAAAACAGCTTGCTTTGTCAACAGTGATTAATCGTCATTGAATTTGGCATCTTCCATTGTATAGTATCACCATGCTGGTTCACACCACAAACAGTGGAGTCATAAGTTTTTAATGAAGGACCTTCCCTTTTATGAGGATTAATTGTAGCAAACTTTCCCCCCCAGTGAGGATAGATTATTCAATATAATAGCGATGATACCCTGGGCAAGGTTTCAAAGCTTAGTACAACAATATAAAATTGGGGACTGCAACAAACCTGCTTCATCCCCTCTTGCTACCATCTGTGGTCCCCCTTCCAACTCACTCAAAAGGCCACCAGTCAAGTCAGATGGAAGGAACCTTTATTCTTGCCTCTGGTCTCAACCCAATATATGTAGTCCTCAACTTACAATCTTTTGTTTCATTCAAAGTTAGAATGGCACTGAAAAAAGTGACTTACAACTGATCTCTACATGTACAACTATTGTAGTTGATCACAGTCGTGATCAAGGCACTTGGCAATCAGCATGTATTTACAAAGTTTGCAGCATCCAGGAGTCACATGATCGCTATTTGCAACATTTCTACTTGGTTTCCAACAAAGTTAATGGGGGAGCCCAAATTCACTTAACATTTGTATGATTCACTTAACAACCATGACAAAAATGGTCATAATAAGTTGCAATTTGCTTAACAATTGCCCTAGCTTAGCCACAGAAATTCTGGCCTCAATTGTGGACATTACATACCTGTGCAATATTTTTAGTTAGGAAGTTGTAACCCACCTTTATTATTTTTAAAATACATAATTCAAGGCAGCAAACATAACTAATACTCCTTTCTCCTATTTTCCTCAAAACCATAACCCTGTGAGGTGAGTTGGCTAATAGAAAATGATTGGTCAAAAAGTGGGACTAGAACTCACAATTTCCTGGTTTTAGCTTGGTGCCTTTACCACTAATCAGACTGGCTCTCAGCATAGGGATAGACATCAGCTCAAGGGTCTGAGCAGTATTTTGTCCTTCATGTTTCTCCACAGTACCTTTTAGGTGACCACCTCACTTAGTAATAAGAGTTCACTAACAAGGACTAAGTTTGCCCTTTTCTAATATTCCATATACACGAATTGTATATAGATTTTGCAGTATTGACCTTTCATTTCCGCTCTGGACTCAGTAACAGTTGGATGTTCTTGTCTTGCAGTGATTATCTAATATATCGTAGTCATCATCTCATACATATAAATAAGCATATTTTGGTTTTACACATTTGTATTTTTTTGGAAAAAAAATCTATAATACAAGTTTGATGAGTACCTCTTTATAGATACTGTTACCACATAAAAGTTTATATTCTGCACAAAACACATACATTTCAGTGCTTGGAAGTACAAACATGTTTCAGCTGACAAGTTATGTTTAATTCTACTAATCCATTTTTATATTTCACTCCTTTTTGAAATATAATGAATAAAAATTCTTAAAAGCTCAAGATGTAGCCTTAAATTACAATTCAGTACTATTTTGTTTGGGAATAATCCCTACTGGAATCAAAGGGATTCTCTTCTAAGTATCTAAAGGATCTTGACCAACTTAAATGTTTTTAAGTCTATGCTTAATGAATGGACAGATTTGAAATAGTTATTGGAATCTGTTTAAAATGAATTATTTAAGAAAGTATGATTATGCCCAGTTTGTTTGACAGTTGCCTATCCTGAAAACATTATATATTTTGCTAGGCTACTGTTTTATTGCATTCAATTGCCAATATTAAAAATATGCTTATTTTTCATTTTCCATATAAAAAGATTCTTAATTTAATTAGGTTGTTCACCTTCCAGATAACAAAGTGCAGGAGTCCTTATTTACTTATACTCCTGCAGTCATTAACATTCCCAAGGTATTTCATTCTACACATGCCTATGTTCCCATCATTCTATCTCCTCTTGGGGTATACAATATCATGCAGAGCTAGGAAGGAAGGAAGAAAGGAAGAAAGAAAGAAGAAAGAAAGAAAGAAAGGAGTAAACCACAAAAATAAGAATGTAGATTAGAATGAATGAATTCATCCCATTAATCATATCTCTTCATTATTTGTTGATTTACTTACCAAATTTAGACACTGCCCATCTCACTATTTTTTATCTTTGTCTGTCTGTCTGTCTATCTATCTATCTATCTATATATCTATCTATATATCTATCTATCTATCTATCTAATTTATTGTCCGCTCATCTCACCAGAGGTAACTATTCAAATAATTCTGGAAGATTTATGAATGCAAGTGATAAAACCATATAAAAGACAAATGATTAAAAACTGAAAAATTATTCTTTTCAACGATCCTTGCTTCCACAGTACCTGAAATACATTTTTTTCTTTTAACCTTTTTCTCTCAGTGAAAATAATTAAGCTGGAAAAAAGGTTGGATTTAAGCAAAACAACAATCCAAAACATACTTCCAAATGAATCATGAAGTATTGATAGAAAATATTAGCCTCTGTTCAGTTTTGTGTGCGACTATATGTCAATCAGAAGTAATGGGAAACCAATTCCTCAGATGTAGTGGGTTTTTATTGAGATCTTTCAGTGATTTTGCAGTGCAGTGCTTTACACTTAGGATTTGGTATTTAATAATACAGTATATAAAATAACAGCTTCATTCATTTAACCTTACATTGATCTTATATTCATTAATACCTACATTATTGGAGACCAATATAATAATATAAAATACTTGGATTTAAAATTTGGATTTTGGATTTAAAATTTAAAATTATTTTAAAATTATTTTATAAACTCAAATCATACCACATTACATCATTTGGTTAGAATGATTAGAAAAACAATAATATGGTACAATAGTTCCCTAAATTTTGAACATACTTACATTTGCGATTACTTGTTTATTATATTTTAATAAGGACAAATTTTACTTGGGAAATAAACAAGTTTTATTTAATTTGAAAATGTGCAAACTTATTTAAAGCTTATTAAAAGACCAGTAGAGCTTTTTCACAGAAATTTGCTAATCCTTAATTTGGTTAGATTTTAATTCCTATGGTTGCTGTGAAACATTAACTAACTAATTGTTTTTACACTGTTCAAAGGCCATGGTGCTGATGTCAAATGCGTTGACTGGCATCCAACAAAAGGGTTGGTGGTTTCTGGAAGTAAAGATAGCCAGCAGCCAATCAAATTCTGGGATCCAAAGACTGGCCAAAGCCTGGCTACACTGTAAGTGTAGTTGTTTTCTAATTATTTCTGTGTCTTTAACCATGTACACTTATTCAAGTTCTTTGGAAGAAAGGTAGGGTACAATGCAGTCATAAATGTTTAATGTCCCTCTTGATCATGCCTTCAGTAAATACCTAGTCTAATATTGCTCAACTGTTAATGCAGTCTTTGCCTCTTATAGCCTGATTTTTTTAATGTAGAGTGACTTTATAACAGGTAGAGGAAAATAAGACAATCTTGTCCCTTCCAGGCCTACTTTTGGAAAAAGAAAAAGAAATAGTGCAAAAGCCTCTCGGGAGCCTATGAGTGCTTCTTAACTTCTCTGTTCCTTTTATGGCTATATGGAAAGAGTATGCTAAGGATGCTTGAATCAAATAATGACAGCTATTATTTCAATAAATAGCAATGTTTTATGAAATCATTTATATTGGTTTTTTTGTCAGCTTATTGTTTATACTTTTCAGGAATTTTATCTTGAAAAAGAAGTTAATATAGTTTCTATAGTACTCATCCCTTTTCTATTATGAGATTAGCAATTCTGACTTCTAGTAAAATAAAAACTTGAGCTGTTTGAATTAAATGCTAAATTCTAAGTGAAACTGTATTTACATTTTGAAGGTCTGTCAGTTTTGTGTAATTGTTACCATATTACAATCTGTACTGTTATTCATCAATGCAATTTCTTCCAGGCACGCTCATAAAAACACTGTGATGGAGGTCAAGCTGAATCTCAATGGCAATTGGCTGCTTACGGCTTCTCGTGATCATCTTTGCAAACTTTTTGATATCAGAAATCTGAAAGAAGAACTACAGGTCTTCAGAGGTCATAAAAAGGAGGCCACAGGTCAAAATTACATTTCTGTTGGTTATTTTTGCTTAAGCCCATCCTAAATCATCAAACTGATGCCATTATAATTCTAATTTGTCTGTGTGTTTGTGCAGGTATAGGTGCGATGAAATGTAATTGATGCTATAGTTTAGAATCATTTCACTTACCTCTGAGTAAAAAGGACATAGAACATTTAAACTCCAAGGCACACTATGATATTGCTCTACACTTACATTATGCTCCTTGCTAATCACTAGCCTTCCCTGTCCTTCCCTTATGCTGATCCCTGTTCTCCATGTTGGGCATCAAATCTCAAGACAGATGCTGTCATTTCTGATCTAGCACTGTATTAGAAAACAGAAAATATATGTATTAATAATGGTTTTTTTTTAATTGGCAATATAGCTGTGGCTTGGCATCCTGTTCATGAAGGTCTTTTTGCCAGTGGAGGATCTGATGGTTCTTTGCTGTTCTGGCATGTTGGGTGAGTATCTCATTCGCCCATCGGATGTGAAATTGCAACAGACATTCAGCATATTTTAATGTAACTTTTTCAAGCTTTATGTTTCTAATTATTCTAAAAATCTAAGATAGTTTACTTGGTTTTTGGTGTCATAAGGTGTTAGATTAATTTTTCTTGTAAATATTTCTATTTCACCTTGGCACACATGGAAAGAATATAAATTACATGTAAAGATTCTGTAAAAACTGAAAAATTAAAAAAACAGAACTCATAACTGAATAAACTTATTTTAAATCTGCAACAAGTGTTTGTATTCAACAGGGAAAAAAACATGCATCGACCAAAATTATAGAAGTTTTATAGCAAATTTATTTGGAGACTTGTTCCAAAATGTTTATTTATTTAACTATTGCTTTTTATGTGTTTCAGGGTTGAAAAGGAAGTAGGTGGTATGGAAATAGCCCATGAAGGAATGATTTGGAGCTTGGCTTGGCATCCTCTAGGACACATTCTGTGTTCAGGATCAAATGATCACACCAGGTATTTTGAGTACAGTATGATGCTTGGCACTCTTCTGATACCAAGAACAGTTCTATCTTAATTAACAGACATCATCATCATTGTTCTCACTTCAATAAGAAATAAAATAAGGCACATTTAATTTTATAAGGTTAGTGAAAAATAAAAATGGCAATAAGGAAAAAATATAATTCTGTTTGAATTATGGGATCCCAGAAAAAAGGTAACATATTTGCACATATAAGTTTGGAACAATTATTTTTTATTAATTTTAGTAGAAATAATTCCAGTTTTACACCTCCTGTAATTATCTGCAAACATCTAATTATGACAGTTTATATTTCAACTATAATTGGCAATAAATTATTTTTAGTTTTTAAGAAAATATTGTTGTCTACATTATTATAATTTCTGGCCCTCTTCTTACAAGATTAATAAAACAAGAAAATACACTCTCAAAAACAGTAATACAAATCTACATTTTTAGTGTCATGTTCACTGAAGAACCTTATTTGCTTATGTTTAAATTTAGTCAGATTACCAGCATCTGTTTTTTATTTCCCTGGTATTATTCATACCTAAATACGGTACATACATATTTTAATAAATGTATATTTTGATATCTAAAGAAATGCATTTTATATGAGATGGTATAAATATCATCTAAGAAGAGAAACACATAGAATGTGAACAAATTTCCACCATTTTTAAGTTGAATAAATACTTACTCTTCCTCCGGCAAAATAGGTATTTTCCATCTGTTCTGTGTACAAGTAACTGACAATCCAATTCCATAAGTCATCATGATTTGAAGTTGTAGAGTAGAAAAATGTAGAAACTAGTTCCATTCCCTTTAGTGTGTGTGCTTCTTGTCTTTTCCCCTGAAGGATAGCAATGACTCATCTGATGGCTAACCCTCAGCAGGAAAATACCTGACGGAGGAGGAGGAGGGTAGATTTAATCCTCATAACAGACAAAAGAGAATATATTACCATGTAGTTTTATTTTGACAGCAAATTCTGGACCCGGAATCGACCTGGAGATAAAATGCGAGACCGATATAACTTGAACTTACTTCCAGGAATGTCAGAAGATGGAGTAGAATATGGTAGTTATTTTTGGTTTATACAGCATATTATAATGGTTTAAGGTAGAATTAGGATTTGGATTACAAAAATGTATTTAGATTCAAGTCGCTACTTGATATGGAAGAATCACTGGGTGATTTGGCACCACTTACTTTCAGTCCAGTCAACATTACTGGGTTGTTGTTGAGGAGGGAAGATGAAAGAAGATCCATGTGATACCTTGCATATATAAGACTTATAAGGGCTGTATGGCAACTCAAATTCAGAAGGGAATATGTTTGATCACAGACCCAATATTTATTCCATTGTTATTATCTTAGTCCATCTAGTATAGAATCTTGAGAAGGAAACACATTTTCTTCTCTCTCTCTCTCTCTCTCTCT
>JANHFT010001725.1:180590-208296 GCA_032467955.1 Pseudoxenodon macrops
CTCTCTCTCTCTCTCTCTCTCTCTCTCTCTCTCTCTCTCTCTCTCTCTCTCTCTCTCTCTCTCTCTCTCTCATAATTTCAATTGATAATAATGTTATAGCAAATAAATAATTTCAACATGTTACAAGGCAAACACTTCATTTGATAATTGTATTTCTTGCTTTCTAGATGACCTGGAAACCAATAGCCTGGCAGTGATTCCAGGAATGGGAATTCCTGAACAATTGAAATTAGCTATGGAACAAGAACAGATGGGTAAGAAAGAAATTATGTGGAAATAATACATTTTTGGAAATCTATTACTTGAACACAGTGAAATATTACTGCTGAATAAACATGGGTGACATTGTATTGCTACATCTGAAAATGTTTTTTTCTGAATAATAGGAACTAGGAAAATTCTTTCTTTTCGTTTTGCCATCTTATTTGGGTGGGAAAATGTGAAATATAAAACTACAGAATTGACTGTTTCAACCTATTTTTGAAGGGAAAGATGAGACAAGTGAAATTGAAATGACTATCCCAGGATTGGACTGGGGTATGGAAGAGGTAATGCAAAAGGACCAAAAGAAAGTACCACAAAAAAAAGTTCCCTATGCAAAACCAATCCCTGCCCAGTTTCAACAGGTTAGTATGCCTTAAATACTTTGATTGAAATGTAGTTTACTGCTTTGTCACATTGGTGTCTAATAATTATTTCACATGCCAGTACCTATTAGAATGCAAAAGACAGATGCATACTAATGAATAAACTCTTCACAATATAAAAGACGCAGCTAAATTGAACATCTGTACTTAATATGCAATATTACTGATTTAGATCAATTGTCATTAGGCCGTTAGCTTCACTGTTCTTCTAGACAAAATAATGCAGTGGATTTCAATTCTGAAGTTTATTTCAAAAAATTTCTGCCTACATTGAAATTATGTATTTCCAAAAAAATCTTGCTTGCATTCCAAAGTATTTTATATATAAAAGTTTTCAAAACACTCAAAACATATTACATATAGATATTTGATAAATCTCAAAGTATTTTGGATTAATCATTGCATTTGCATCCTGCCCTTTCTCTTGACAGATGACACAGAACACATGGAGGGGGCTTCATTTTAATTTCACAAAGGCAAGAAGCTGAGTCTCCCTGACCCAAGTCTAATGGCTTAATCTATACCCCGTTATCTCAAGTCCTAGGGCTCTTTGTATCTTATAATTGTAATTACAGTTTTAAAAGAGATTGACCAGAGTTTGAGAGAAATGATGATTTTAAACTAAGAATCCACATTCTTCCTGTAACTTGAGGCTGACATAATTTGGATTTTGCCATCCTTAGCATGGTACCAATTTTAGAGATCCAGATATAGTTTCTGTAGCAAGTACAGCCTTTGCCGCTAGAAAATAAAACAGGGAAAGTATTGCAAGATAAGATTTGTAAAGATTTACTGATCTTTCTCTCTCTAACCCTAACCCCAAATCACCAGAAGGCTGTAATGTTTTTTTCCCTTTCACTATTTTCTTCAGCATTCAGTAATACATAACTAATTTACTAATCTCCATAGAATAAATAATATCAGTATTAGTATACCCAAAGCTTTAATTATTCTGTTTAGGCTTGGATGCAGAATAAAGTTCCAATCCCTTCACCAGCTGAGCCTCTGAATGATCGAAAAGAAGATCTTAAATTAGAGGAGAAAAAGAAGACACAAGCAGAGATAGAGCAAGAAATGGCAGCACTTCAGTACACTAATCCGCAGCTTCTAGAGGTATGTACAATAAAGTAAAATTAGTCATTAGCATTCTTCAAAACATCTATATCACATTAAAGAAATCGAAAAACAGCAGTAAGCATGCTGCTAGGACATCCTGTGTTATCTTTGGAGATATAATACATGTAATATTTGAGCTAAAGAAAACAATTGCTATTATTTTGAGTTGATAAGATGAGAAAATGTCCAGAAATATAGACTAAAGGCTTTGGAAGAAAAATTGAGTATTAAGCCCATTTATTGTGTGTATAAATGAGTACTGCTCCTGGCAACTCCTTTTTGTGATGCTATAACACTCTGATGTTCAGTCACATATTGCAGTCTCTTGCCAGTCAGATTTTTTAATTTGTTCCGGTTGCCCCAACAATTAAAAATAAAAACTACAAATAGAAATATCAGTTTCCATTTGTTCATAACAATTTTAGGCATATGTGTAACTACATTGCTTTTTTCCACAGCAATTGAAGATTGAGAGACTTGCACAGAAGCAAGCAGAACAGAGTCAACAGCCACCTCCTCCTGGAGGACCTGTTCATGGACCCCAGCATTTTCCAGGACAAGGTCCAATGTCTCAGGTGCCACAAGGATTTCAGCAAGCCCATCCACCTCAGCAGATGCCAATGAATATGCCTCAGATTGGACCACCAGGGCCACAGGGACAGTTCAGGCCTCCAGGACCTCAAGGACAAATGGGACCTCAAGGTCTTTCTTTACACCAAGGAGGTGGTGGACCACAAGGGTTTGTTGGTCCTCAAGGACCACCACAAGGACTTCCAAGACCTCAAGAACTTCATGGACATCAAGGAATGCAGAGACATCCTGGTCCTCATGGGCCCATGGGCCCTCCAGGTCCACCAGGTAGTACTGGACCTCAGGGTCACTTAGGCCCACAAGGACCACCTGGGCCTCAAGGTCACTTAGGTCAACAAGTTCCACCTGCACCACAAGGCCATTTAGGTCCTCAGGGGCCACCTGGTGGTCAGGGACCACCTGGTCCAAGGGGTATACAAGGGCCCCATGGAGTACAGGGCGCTCAAGGGATGCAGGGTCCTGTGTCCCAAGGACCTTTGATGGGACTTAATCCAAGAGGCATGCAAGGTCCTCCAGGACGAGAGACCCAGGGTCCTGGTCCTCAGGGGATGATGATGGGTCATCCACCACAAGAAATTAGAGGACCTCATGGTTTGTTGGGGCATGGCCCACAGGAGCTCAGAGGTCCACCACCTCAGGGGTCAATGATGGGACCTCCACAGGAATTGCGTGGGCCACCAGGTACACAAGGACAACAAGGACCTCCACAAACTAATATGGTAGCACCTCAAGGAAATATGCAAGGGCCACCTGGGCCTCAAGGACAACAGAATCCTTCAAGGGGCCCCCATCCTTCCCAGGGTCCTCCACCTTTCCAGCAACAGAAAACTCCTTTACTTGGTGATGGTCCTCGAGCCCCGTTTGGTCAGGTATGTCTGGGAGAGGTAGTTTTTCTTGCATAATAATTTGTCAGGAAGAAAAGTATATCAATTCAAAGTATATAATAAATTTAAGTTATAAAGTTATCTGAGAAAGCAATAATTGGGTCACCAGGTCCAGTTGGAAACAGTGTATTAATACAGTTGTAACTTCAGTACTAGCAAACTTAAGTGGAAATTAAGAGACACAGCTTAGGTTTCAAGTCTCAAAATGTGGATTTTTATTATGGACTTGTAAATATTCTATTCAGGGCTATGCAAAAGCACATTGCTAAGAGAATTCCAAATAATATTTTGTCTAACTGACCATGACAATACAATTTGTTATTCTAAGCATTATGAAAGAGAGTTGAACACCAAAAGGTTAGGAAGTTCAGATTCCTGTTCTTCAAGAGTTTTCTAATATTTCAGTAGTAATTGTTCAATTTATCTATGTCCAGGTGAATCATTAATACATTTTTAAATTTTTTTAATACAGGTAGTCCTCACTTAATGATGCTCATTGAGACTAGCAACTTTGTTGCTAAGCGATGCGATTGTAAAGTGCAATGTCACATGATAGCAGTTGCAGCAGTTCCATTTGCCATCATTAGTTGAATCCAGCTTGGTTGCAGCACGGTCAAATGAGACATCATTGGTTACTTTCTGATGACTTCCCCTTTAACTTGGCTTATTAGAGGCTGGCAGTGAAATAAATGTCAATCATGTGACCATGAGACGCTGCAAAAATTGTAATTGCAAACCAGTTGCCAAGTGCCCAAAGTGCAACCACAGGACACTGTGTTGGCTGCAGTTACAAGGAACAGCTGTAAGTGCCCTTGTTCAGCATTGTTGTAACTTCAGAGGGTCACTGAACAAGTGGAAGCTGAACAAGGACTACCTTATATTTGCATGTTGTTTGTAAAGCAGTACATTAAAAGCTTCTGTAGTTTGAAAACGATATAGGAACTGGCATTTTGGTATTTTGTGTTGTGTACAGTATAAAACAAAGAAATGTAGAAAACTGATGGCAGAAAAAGACCTAGTGGTCCATTGAATCTGCCCTTTGAATTTATTTGTTTTTTGTTATTTATTTGTTGGTTGGTTGGTTGATTCTTATTTTATTTTACTATTTTTAATTTTTATCAAATGATGGACATCTGTTGATCCCAAGCATGTTTAGACTCAGTTATTGATGATTGGTCCATTACCTGCAATGGAAGTTGGTTCCAAGCTTCCATTATTCTTTCTGTGAAGTAAATACTTTATAACATTACAGGTAGTCCTCAATTTACAACAGTTCATTTAGTGACTGTTCAAAGTTACAACAGCACTGAAAAAAGTGACGTGACCATTTTTTACACTTACGATCATTTAGCATCTCCATGGTCACATGATCAAAATTCAGACACTTGGCAACTGACTCATATTTATGATAGTTGCTTTGGACCAGGGTCATGTGATCACCTTTTGTGACCTTCTAACAAGCAAAATCAATGGGGGAGCCAGATTCACTTAATAACCATGTTATTAACAACTGTGGTGATTAACTTTAACAACTGTGGCAAGAAAGATCGTAACATGGGGCAAAATTCACTTAACAACTGTCTTGCTTAGCAAAAGAAAGTTTGGGCTCAATTGTTGTCGTAAGTCGAGGACTACCTGTACTTTTGAACTTAAGTCTCATGGATGTCTCCGATATTAAGTTAAATGTATTAAATAAATTTTTGGATTTGTTCATATTATATTTTTTCCAAGTCTCCCACTTATTAGTAGGACAGGTCTGTACAACTTGTGGAGGGGAAAGGGACACATTAATAAATTAAAAACCATTACAGGCTGCAAAGAAATAACTAGCACACCGATCAGTGGAGCTGGCAAATAACTGTGATACCTATTATTGGTGCTTGGCAGTGATCTTTGTATGTGTATGTGTTAATTTATTGACTTTTTCAAAAAGTGCTGGTGTGCTGCCCAAGGCTAGTTGTACAGGCCAGTTCTAAGAGGATGTACTGCTTGAAAAGTATATTATCTTGTTTCATTATTCAAGAAAAAAAAAATAACTTCACTTTATTGTGACTATTTTCTGTCCTTATTTACACAAACCCATACAGAGTTAGGCGGTAGTTTTTATGGTGGCCATATAAAATAGTACTGTATATATAAGTTAATTTTTGTTTCATTTCATCTCACTTAAATTAAACTTACAGGAAGGACAGAATCCTGGTCCTCCACCATTGATACCAGGACTGGGACAGCATGGGGGACCAGGTCGTCATGGCCCTCACAACCAAGGACCTGTTTCTAGTAAAGGTAATCAAATACATAATAAATTATGACAGGATAATAAGGTAACCAATAGAATGAAATAAATGAATATGCTATGGGACATGCTTAAAGAAAATCATTCCCATTATTTCAGTAAGGGATATTGTGTGTGATTCTAACTCAGGTAGCTTAATTGGTTATATAGCATGCATTATAGCAGAAGTTTAGGAATTGTGAATTGTGATTCCCTGAGGAGGAGGGAGGAAATGTGAGCATGGTTCTAGGTATCCTTCATTGAGCTGCTTGCATTAGACCAGTCTGATAGGTGCTTTGGATGCAGTCCAAAAACAATTGGAGCAATACTTGATTGACAAATTCATCACTCAATTGGTAAAGGTACCTTTATTTTTATCGTGTGTGTGTGTTTGTGTGTATACACACACACACACGTTGTGAGAGTTTGAGGAATAGACAGAACCATAAGTAGCTTGCTGTCAATCCTTCAAAGCAGTCCAAAACAGAAAACCAAAATCATAGATACTAATATCCTGAAAACTGAATACTAGGGAAATTTGAGATACTTTCTCAAATTACATTTCTGATGTGTGAACTCAGACTTTATTTATCGGACCATTGTCTAGGCTGCAGCTCTTCCTCCTGTTTCAAAGTTATTCTTTTATGCTTGCCTTTTAACAGTTGAGAGGTTTTTTTTCCATAAAACTGCAAAAGTACATATTTAGTGGACTGAAAAAAATGTTTTAAATATTTCAGTTATTTTTCATTTATTTTTAAGGTGATTCGCGTGGTCCACCAAACCATCAAGTTGGCCCACTCTCAGAAAGGAGACATGACCAGAATAGTGGTGCCCCAGATCATGGTCCTGAAAGAGGTCCTTTCCGAGGTGGTCAAGAATGGAATGATGGTAGAGACAGTAGGGGTATACAAGACAGAAGGGCACCTCATTCAGATTTCCATGATGACTTTGATCGAACAGATGAATTTCGTGAAGACTTTCATCCAGACAAGCGATTTGGGCACCGTTTACGTGAATTTGAGGGAAGAGGAGGTCCACCTCAAGAAGAGAAATGGAGAAGAAGTGGTCCAGGCCCTCCTTTCCTTCCTGATCACAGGGAATTCAATGAAGGAGATAGTAGGGGTCCAAACCGTGGACCTCCTGGGTCATGGGATGGACGGAGAACTTCAGATGAGCGATTCTCTCATGATCCAGAGGAAACACGATATCGAGGAAGAAGAGATGAAAAGTAAGAATTCTGATATTCTGCTTAATTGAAAATTAAGCAAAATATTTTTTCTTGTTTCATATTTAAAGAAAAATATTTAATTCTAATAATAAATGAGCTAATTTAAATATTTGTACATATTAAAATTCCTATAAATGAGTCTATTAGATCATTACTAAAACAAAGTTATAAAAATTGTTTTCTACAGCACTTACATCTTAGTTATCTCTGTAGATACCAAATAAAGGAATTGGGAAACAGATTTATTAGGAATACAGATCAGTCCCTTTGGTTAGAATGCAAATAAATGTTTTAACTTAAAGTTAGAGGTCTAACAATCAGGAGTTTAATTATTTACAGGTAATCTGTAACACTCCTCCCTTTCTCTTCTGATGAAGTTGTACCAGCTGAATTTTGTAGAGTTCATAGTGGGGGGGGGGGGAATCTAGTTACACTGGCATCAGGCATTTGCCTTCAAACTATATTGTTAATGGCATATATAAATTTAAACTAAATCATTTTGAAAGAATGCTTCCCTGAAGTATCTTCTTGATTTTGAGGTACAAATTTATAAATACATAAATAAAAATAATGCCATTACCAATAATTTAACATTGTTATAAACAATCCTATCTTCAGAATGTTGGAAAAATGTCACCAACATTTACTTAAGTATAATCTCCACTCTTGTAGATATTGAGCTATATTTTATTAAAATCTGAATACCAAAATAGAAACATTTGTTTACAGTCTGGTGATGAAAAAGATACAGACTGAAGCTTTAAGATTTCTTTGTACTTTTTTCCCATAGTCCCTCTCTGAAACAGCTTTAATTGTTTGATATAAGAAGTGGAATACTAATTAAGTTAGATAATATTGTTAATTGAGTTTAGTTAAAATAAAATAAAATAAAATCTTGCATATAAAATAGCAACTTTTATATAATTGCTGTGTTGCACTGCAGAATGTTTACACTGTTGCAAAAATAATAGAATACTTTAAAAAGAAATAATTGCATTGTCTTGTTCCTAGTTCTTATAGAAGTCAAGATATTTGATGCTTTTCCCTAATTTTTTACCCAACATTCATTCATTTAATTTCTTTTAGGCATACAGGAACAAATTAAGGAAGGTAGATTCAGAAGCAAATAGAAACTTGGAGTTTGTGTTAATAGCTACTGCATAGTACCTCTTACATATTCTGTTTGATGTTGTGGCCTCTCTAAGATCTTAGTGTTCTGAGTAGATTTATGTTTGAACTGTAAGTTCATTTTGCCAAGCGCTTTGGAAATCACACAAATTCTTTAATTTGGTTCACATGTGTGTAGAAATCATGTTCTGAGGTTCCAAGCTATGCAACAAGGAATCTGTGGCCTACAGATACTTTTTCACTTTAGTTTTCCATTCACTCAACTCTCACGAAGCTGACTATTCAAAAATTCACTTCTCTCTCTATGCAACTATTTTAATTGACTTGTATCAATAATAATTTGCTAATTTTGAATCTGGTTTGCAGTTCAGTTGCCAGTTCAGTTGCCATTATTTGTCAACAGATAACCCACTATAATTCTTATCTGTAATTTGCTTTTTTATTAACTGGTCATGATACTGAACCTTTTTTTCCTAATAGGCAGTGTGGTACCATGGTGGCCTTGCTTGTGATAATGAATATCAGAAGCCAATAAAACTGCAATATCAGAGGCTAATAAAACAGTGGGCCTGGGAAACCCAGAGCGGGATGGAGCCCATTAAATGGCTTGTGGGATCGGCTGTCACTGGGGGGGTTGGTTCAGGGTGTGTGTGTATGATTTTATTGCATTAATTTATTTGATTTTGTATTAGTTTTACTGTTTTTAAATGTGGTTTGTATATTCTGTAAGCCGCCTGGAGTTGCCATGGGCGAATAGGTGGCAGTATAAATTTAATTAATAAATAAATAAGTAAATAAATAAATAAATACAGAGAAAAAGGGAGCATAATACAAATGGGGTTTGAATGTTCACAAATTTGAACATATTTTCATTAGGTTCTTTGCTGCAAATAGAAATAAGGAAATCCCCAAATGAGATTTAAAAGAATGTTAAAGATAAGTTTGTCCCTTTCCACCATGGATAGATTAATTATATACACTTTGTCCAGAGTTTTCAAACTCATGAGTACTTCGTGAGTTTTATATCACATATGAATGTTCAATTTGATTAGTTGATTGATTGGAACTCAGATGATCAAACACATTTGTTATTGCAAAGCCACTTTGTGACTTTAGCAGAAAGTTCTGATTTTTGTAAACAGTTGTTAATATTTACATTTGATTTTAGCCAAAAAACTGAGAAGCCTTTCCAGTTTAATAATGTTATTCTGTGTAACAATTGCAGTGTTTCAATTTTTTTTAAAGTACTTAAAATTTCAACATAATCTTGATACCATGGACATAATGCAATATTTCTGCTTTGCTTGCTGAAGCTTTAGGAGAGGTACATCCTCAAGGCATGAAGGCCGAGGACCAAGAGGAAGAGATAGTTTTTCTGGACCTGATGATTTTGTTCCAGAAGAAAATTTTGATTCATCAGAGGAAAATGCAAGGGGAAGAGATCACAGTGGTCGGGGAAGAGGTCGGGGTACCCCAAGAGGTATAATTCAAAATAACATATAACACAGTCCACATTATTCTAAGCCTTTTTTGTACTTTGTAATATCCCATATATGTTTTTTTTTTAATATAGGAGGACGAAAAGGTCTTCTTCCCACTCCAGATGAATTTCCTCATTTTGAAGGCCGAATGGATGGAAATCGAGAATCAGGTGAAAATTTTAAATTTGTGCTGGACCTGAGCATCACAGAATGCTAGTGTTCATGCTCTATTTTCCACTTGCTTGGAAGTAATGCTGCTTTCACATCACTTAAAAACTACCATTCTTAGAATACTTGATTTGAAAGACAAATGCTACGCTATATTTCTTTCCTCTTTTCACTTATCAAAAGCTAGGCAGACTGTTTAGATCATTCTAAAAAGCTTCTGCCATACTTTTAAAAAGTTAAACAATATATTTTATTCTATCCCCTTTGACCTCCCTGTATGTGGAACCATAAAGACAAGAAATTTAATATTTCACTTTATTGTTTCCCTTATAACTTTCTGAAAGACAAGTCACCAATTATAAAAAGTGTTGAGTTGCAGTAATTATAGTTAAACAAGGATGAAGCCTTGGTGCTATTGTTCACTTAGACTCCCCTTGCATTTTTGAATGACTCACAGAACTTCTGATGACCTGGGGCTAGGCACAGAAACAACACAATCAGAACGAAGGCTTAACTCCTGTTTATTGTTCCAACTTTCCCCAAAAAGTACCACCATTCTCTGCAAGTCCAGGAACCAACCTCTAAACACGCCAATAGGTCCTGGCTACTATTAATCCAGAGGAGCAGCACAGGTCTGAGAGCAGCCACAGTTCAAAGAGTTTGGTTTCAGAGAGTCCTTGCCACAGGAGAGTTCCCTGGGACTGCACCACCACCTGGAGTATAACTGTCACTGCGACCTCACATGTAGCCAGGTCAGCATGGCAAACAAGATAACACAGCAAAGTATCCAGACATCGGTAACAGCACATGAGGCTGGAAAAAGCAACACTTGTTTCCTCCCAACAGCGTCTCTTTAAATCTTATTCCCTGAGCCTTGTGAAGAGTGGCAGGGCGCCCTCCTCCTGAGTCGTTGGGTTGCCCTGCACTGATCCCACCTCCTCTCCATTCTTCGTGATTGGGGGGAGGTAATTGCTCATTGCCAGAGCTCCTCTGCTGTACTGCCTGCCCTGTCCTCACCCATTATCTGTTCCCCTGTTGTTTGGCCCTCTTGTGTAAGGTCCCCCACTTCCTTACTGGCAACCTGAGACTGCCTTGTCCCACTCCCCCACTTGTTTCTCCATTGGCCCTAGCTCTGTCTTGTCCTCAGACTCAGGCTCTGATGGGATCATGCAGAACTTCTGATGACATTGGCAGAAGTATACCAACATTCATAAAATGTTAAAGGGAGCAAATTCTTTTTCAAATAACTGTATGTGTGTATGTGTAATTAAGAGTTGATAGTAATTGATGATATCTAATTGAACGAAATTGAAGGCATGCATCTCTAGCATACTCACTGTCTGGGTTTGGTTTGGTTTTTAACAAAAAGGAGTTTACAGAAAAAATTCCCCTATGAAATTATTTGCTTGGACTAAGTTTCTCATCTCATTGTCTTTTATCATGATCAGGTCCCCGCCAAGATCATCCTTCTCACGATGGACATTCTCCTGCAAATCGAGAACGTTCCTCCTCACTGCAAGGAATGGATATGGCCTCACTACCACCCCGCAAACGACCTTGGCATGATGGACCAGGAACCTCTGACCACAGAGAAATGGAAATGCAAGCTGGGCATCCAGAGGAGAGAGGAAAGGGTAAATTAAAATTCTTTGAGAGATTGAGTAGTATCATATATACTAACATATAAGTCAATACACGGAAAAGCTAACCTTCAAATTCTTAACCAGAATGTCATGAAAATTCACTATCTGCAAATAAACCAATTCTCAAAATTCCCATTATGTTTTCATTTTCACAATTGGCTTATCTCAGTTGGTGCATTTTTCATGATATTTTGGTTAAAATTTTAGGGTTGACTAAAATTGTATATGGAAAGTGTATATGGAATATATGGGTACTTTTAAAAAGTATGGTATTACCATACAGTATATACTCATGGATCGGCTTATCTACAACCAATTTTGGGGCTATATGTTGGTACCTAAAATCTCAACTTATCCATGAGTATATGTAGTAAATGACAAATTGAGAAATGCTGGGAATGAGAGCTGGTTTGATCTTGTGATTAAGGCACCAGGCTAGAAAGCAACTTACCAAGAATTTAAGTCCCTCTTGGTCGTGAAAGCTAGCTGGGTAACCTTGGACCAGTCACTCTCCCAATCCAACCCCCCTTACAAGGTTGTTGTGTGGAAAATAGGAGGAAGGTATATTGAATACATTTGCTACTTTGAATTATTTGTAAATAATAATAATAATAATAATAAAGGAACATAAATAAATAAAATATAAAATAAAACATCTTAATAAAAATATCATTTAAAAACTATTACTTATTTTCTTTTTATTCTTTTTAAAAATTAAATCCATATGTAAAAGTTTGGAATGCAAAACAATTTATTGCTACAGTTCACCCCAATTTAAATTTATCTAAATAAATGAAAATAAATTATATTTAACTATTTCAGAAACTATCTCTCAGGGGTTCCCTAGGATTGATGCAGAGACCAAATAAAAATCTTATAGTCTACTTCTGGGTCACTTTTTGTCACTACTCCTTCATTGCTTAATCTCTATTTTTCCCCTCTTTTAAGTATTTACTTATTTATGAAAGGATAAGAGTCATTCCCCACAAAGTAATAATTTCATACTGATCCATAATCAAGATATTAAAAATTGGTAAAGCTAAAACTATTTCTATTTATCTGATACAGATAACATTAATGTTAATTAATTAAAACCCTAAAAACTACCCAGGCTAACTGCCATATATTGTATACATGTATAAAGTACATGTAGCATTAAAATGGGGACGGGGAATCAGCCTAGCATCACTGTTGCAACATACTGAAGAAACAGGCATTTACAGCAGTTTCCTTGGTTCTTCGTACTATGCTAGAAATAACAATAACTGGGAAGGGTTAGTGAAAACAAAATGTTGAGAAACATTCAAATGAAAGGCTAAGACAGTTAGGTGATGCTACCCCACATGCTGGTCATTAGTTTGAAAGATACCATTGAATAGTGTACATCATCTTTAGTTTCCAAAGACTGTGATCTGACAAAGCATGTAGTACATTTTTCTTCTACAGCTATAAATTCTAAATAACTTCATTAGCCAGTACAGTAGCAAGACTGTATCAATAACTTTAAAAAATATTGTGCTCACTTTATCTGTTTCTGTCTCTCTCAAACAAAAACACAAACAAAGATTCTAAGCTAGTAGAGTGTAAAAAATTGAGATGACATTCTTTATATTTTCCATCAGAAAGATAGCAATAACATGATCTAATTTCAGTTTGCCCTTTTTTATTTTAGGTCGTGGAAAATCAGGACTTCCACAGAGAATGTCAAAGTCTGGGAGATCCAGTTCTTTGGATGGAGAGCATCATGATGGATATCATAGAGAAGAATTTGGAGGACCTCCAGGAAACAATCCTTCTAGAGGAGGAAGAAGTGGGAGTAATTGGGGAAGAGGAAGTAACATGAACTCAAGCCAATCAAGGCGAGGAGGTTCTAGAGGTGGAGGAAGGGGTCGATAGAAGAGGTCATGACTGGGAAAAACCCAGTCTTTCCACTTGTTGCAGAATCATTGCAAAAATAATTCTGCAATCCTACAAACTTGGACTCTAGATGGAGATAAGTGATTGTTCATTAGTTCCCAAGAAGGTCTTTTCCAACATTAAATACCAGCTAATAATACCATCACAACAACCTTTGTTTCATTTCCACACCATCCCAATCCCTTGTCATACTTGTATTTCTTAAATTGATATCTGAAGATAAAGCTGGTTTTTTTGTTTTTGTTTTTCCTTTTAGTGATGTGAGACATGGAGCACATCCAGATTTCAGTTCATGTCAAGAACTTGTTTCTATATGTACAGTTGTCAGGAAAAGTTAAGTTGTTTTTGTATGAATACAGAATGCAATTTGTCCAAAAATTAACAAGAGTGTGTGATTTTTCTATATACGTTTTCACATATCATAGAGGAACCATCTCCTAAAATTTCTATGGACATTTTCTGTGTTGGATACATGCACTGCCACAGAACTAGCTATCACAGCTACTTACAAAGTTTTAAAACCTCACAAGTTCAGTTAGCATGTTATAAAAATATGTAAATGAAAATCACTTTTGTTGATTCCTAGAAATGTCTTTTCTTTCAGTAACCAAAATGACCAGAAGAGTTTCTTATATAGATTCCCTAAGTACTCCTTGGTCCATAGAATGAGATATTTGTATATGGTACAATAAGGACATATAGATAAAACATATGAGCGTTGTTCTGTGATCTGATAATTAGTGATCAATTCTGATTTATTCAGAAAAACATCCCAATATTCTGCCATCTGACTACTTTGAAATGCAATGGAATAAGAAAAAAAGGTAGCTAACCCCTAATAAAAAACATTGAAGAGTCTGAATGGACTTCTAAATTAAAGTCTTGGATTTGTTGTTTCTGAAGCCATAATTTAACCAAACCATTTAACATTATTTTTTAAAAGGAACATAGCTTCAGAAATATCAAGAAAGAATACCTAACTTTAATCTGAATATCTAGACGTAACCTAAAAAACCTTTACATATTTTTCCTATTTTCTTTAAAGGTGTAAGTACAGTTTCTTTCCATTATAGTACTGTATCTGTTTTACACTTATTTTACAATAAAATGACCTCAGTTGAGATCTTTATTATCCAGTATTCTGATTCTGAGACTATTGAAGCTTTATTGATCAAAAGTTGGTTTTACACATCACCATATGATTTGCCTTAACATGATGTGACAATCCATCATGATTTGGTATAAAAACAAGGCAGATCACTAACTTAATATATATGATAGGATTTATTATAAAGTGTGTAAACAATTGTAGCCTAGGAATTTCTATATATCGTGTACATAAGATTTTGAGCCATTAAAAGATAATTGTGATTCAGATCAGATATTAAGTTAGAAACCTAGCCTTGATAAAAATTTAAAATATTTTAAGTCAGCTGTATAGTAAGCCAACTAACTTATTCAAAACACAATGAACAAGGCAATCACGCTCATTAATATGCAAAACAGGCATATTTCTTCATTTTTGGCAATGAAAACAATGTTTTGTACCTACACTCCACTTATTAGTTACATAGTTAAAGAAAAGTGAATTAAGCTGTCTTGTAAAGGACTCTTAAATGTTTTTCTATGAGAAAAAAATGACAAATTATACAAGTTTGTATAGAACCAATACATAGGATGTACAGATATTTTTCAATTTTTTGGTAGATACTTAAAAATATAAAGCCTTTTCTATTTTGAATAACTTTGACTTTTCCTTACCAAGTAGAGGACATCAATTAGCTTTGGAAATACCTATTTCTGCTCAAAAGTAAATTTGTCTCACCACTGTACTTACGAATAAACAGGATAGTCTACATTAATTGTAAATGTAGTAGTTCTGTTTAAAATTAGGATCTACATCAATAAAAAAATTCAGTTGATGCTTATAGGAGAACTATAACTAGTATAAGCTGTGTTTGATTGTGATGTTTCCTTTCACTTAAAGTAAGGCGAGAGCAAGCAGAGTCAAATAAAAAAAGCATGATGGTACTTTTTAAACTTATTTTCTAGTCTTCACTATAGTTAAGGAGAAATCTAAATTCTGGGGTCTAGGGCAACTCACTGTGGCCAAATTGCTGCTGTCGGCTCACCACCACCAACATACTGCAGGACAACTCCACACAGCCAACTAGCCATGGGGACATGCCATGAACGACTGGAGACAGCGCTGGGTGAGCAGGTGGGCAGAGCATGGTGTAGTGGGTGGTGGGGAGACAGCAGCCGGGGGCTTCATATTTTCATATGCCCTGCTGCTGCTGCCGCCGCCATGACAGTGGCTCCAACTCTGGTGTGGCGGTGGCAGCTTTGAGCTCAGTGCTGTGGCAGCTGAGGCTATCGTGGCAGCTGAGGCTATCATGGCAGTGGGTGTGTGAAAATGAGAAGCTCCCCACTGGCTGCCCCAACAGTTCTGTGCTCTGTCCACCTGGCTCTTCCTCTGGTTGCCAGGCACACAACTGTGGCGAGTTGTCCCCACAGACAGTTGGCTGGGTGGGATTTTCCTGTGGCAAGTTCTGTGTTACCTTTCAGATTTATTTCATTAAGAAAATGATCTCTCATTTTTCTTGCCCTAAACCAGTAGACATAAAACTAATTTTCATTCCAATGGAAAACTAAGATCAAATTTAATAAGAAAATATAGAAAATAGTAAAAGTATAACATTTTAAACAAATTCTTGATAAATCCCAAGGGCTGAACATCACAGAAAAGTAGTTATCCTCATATGCACAAGAATTTAAATAGTGAATGAAAAAAATATAGCTAGTAAATTGGTACATTTGGCACAACATACTTCCATGTCCTTTTATTACTACATAAAATGTAAAAACACGTCACATTTTAGACATTCTATTAAAAGTTTTTAAAATAACATTTTCCCCCATGTCACGAGATAGCAGGAAATAGACCAGCCTTTCTGAACTAGAGTTCCGCAGAACTATAAGGTTCCATTTGGAGTTGTAGCAGTTCTGTGAGAGACTATGACTGAAAAAAAATGCTAAAAAAACCTTTGTATATCATACAATGCTAGCATTTTCAATAATGGGAAATTTTATATGCCACAACTCAGCTGCTGACCTGCCAATTTGCTCTTGTACAGGTTGTAAAATTGGATTGTACAGGTTAGAAGTGAATTGTATTGTGATGGTTTTGCATTTTAGCACTTTTATGCAGGGGTTTCTTGACACCATTTCAAGCATTCTTCCAGAATAAAAAAAATGAAAAAAAGCTGAAATAGAATAACATATTCCAAGTCTGTAGACTAATTTATATAGTAAAAATACATTTGGGTTGCAATCCTATAGCTATTTTCTTGGGCATAAGCCTCACTTAAGTTGTAAATAGAAAGGATTGCAAAGTTTTATTTTATTGTACTTCTCTAATTGAAACTTCTTCAAATAATCTTTTAAATGATTTCATGAAAATTTGTTCCACAGTTAAATATTTAGCAACTTTTTGATTCACAGCTATTTTCAATTACATTACATGACATATGCACACAAATCACTCAGAAATGCCAATTTAAATTAAAAATTACCATTTTATTAATTTATAACTCACTACTTGATCCCTTCTTAATGCACGAGTGTGGAAGTGCCACTAGACTCAGCAAGACTTGCATTTGAATTGTCTAGGGTAGAGCTCTGTAGATTTTTTGCACTTAAATATAAGCATTTACTTATAAGTTGTTCCTTTCATTAATAAAACGCCTTTGACATAAGACCTTTCTTATTCAGTAAGATACATTTAGATATAGTTATTGCATGTACAGGTAATCCTCGACTTATGATCACAATTGAACCCAAAAGTTCTGTTAAGTGAAAATTTTGTTAAGTGAGTTTTGTCGTTTTACGACCTTTCTTGCCACAGATATTAAGTGAATCACTGCAATTGATAAGTTAGTAACCCGGTTGTTAAGTGAATCTGGCTTTCCCGTTGACTTTGTTTATAAGGTCATAAAAGGTGATCACATGATCTTGGGGAATAGCAATGGTCATAAATATGAATCAGCGGTCAAGCATCTGAATTTTGATAAGATGATCATGGGGATGCTGCAAAGATAATAACTGTGAAAAGTGGTCATACGTCACATTTTCCAGTGCCATTTTAACTTTGAATGGTCACTAAATAAACTCTTCTAAGTTGAGGATTACCTGTATTTAACTTGTTAGAAATTATTTTCTAGAATGTGCTAGTTTATTAAGTATTTAAGTTTAAATTTTAAACATACTTCCCTAGATTTAATGCTTTTGACTTCAGAGAATACAACATGTAAGAGGTATGCTTTGCAGGCTACAATTTTAAGAGAAATAAAATGTACATTTGCACTGCAAAATTGTTGACACCAACCCTGAATTTATGTAGTTTGTAGATGTAGTAACAAGGCAAAACTGGGATTGTTCTTACACTTTTAATACAGGACAATTAAAGCAAAATAATTTGCAGATTCCATTCAGTCCATTTCTCCTGCTGATTATGCCCTTCCCTCAGGAAAAAAACAATCACTTGCCCTAATTAGTATTTGGGGCAAATGTTTCTGATAGCCAAATCCAGACCCAGTTAAAATGTAGGAGGGGGCTGGTAGGAAAGCAATAGAAGGAATCTTGTACAGGGCAGCTGATGTTGCACTGGAAGTAGTTGCTCAGTGGGAAAGCTTTCCTGTTTAACTGGGCAACCCTTTCCCACCATGCTGACAAAATGGGTGCCTGGAGCAAAGGTTTGGGATATCTTTCAAGTTCCCCAAGGGACCAAGTTCACAGGGACCAAGATGCTTTGTATTTCTGACTAGTCCATCAGCTCACCTCTGACCATTCGTCTAGCAATCTTGAAAGATGTGAAGAGGAAAGGAGAACTATGTGAGAGAAACAAGAAACACAGCAAGGTAAAATGAGAGACAGCAAGAAGGTGAGACAGTTGACACTAGTGGGTTTCTTCTTCAAGCTATTCAGAAATACATTATAGATGCAAAAGCATTGTTGGAATGCAGAAGAGGAGCATAGAGTAAAGGGGGTGGGAATGATGAACAAGGCAAAACTCTGGAATTCTGGAATTCCAGAACATGTACAGAAAATATATTCACGTGTATGACTTTACATGCTAATTTCACCATACAGATAATATTCTAAAGGAACACATCTCTAATAAACAATATACCTAACGTCATCTAACCCAGGTCTGTTCCGCAGTCCAGGACAAAGTGGCCTTTGACTGGAATAGAGAAGTTGTAATCACAGCAGTTCAAAGGCTAATAGCAGCTGGACAAATCCCAGTCCAATAACACCATCAATGAAATTGTTGACAAAGCATCATAGTCACATCCACCCCAAAATTGTGTCAGTAGAGGGAAAACACTTAAATAACTGGAATAGGTAAAAGAAATGTTAAGCTGCCTCTTTTATAGCCCAAGAGTGAGAGAAATCACAAGGCTGTAAATTTTAAGAATGGTTAATGGGGTAGTTTGTGCAATGGTCGGAAGAACACACAGACTCTACAAAACCTTTGGCTCTTTCTACCTGCCGGTATAGGTAGTTCGGTTTTAATTCACATCTTTTGTTTTAATACTTTAATACTTCTCAGCAATCAAACAGCCACAGAGAGGCAACTGAATTATCTCCCGGTCTTTTGTCTACCGGGATTCACAAAGTACTCGCAGAAGAAACTTTCTATTCAAGGATTCCTGGGGTTCAGGCTGCATATCCTGCTCTGCGCGTTACTTTGAAAAGCGGCCCGGAGTGCATCCTCACGGAGCAGTCTTCGCAAGCCCGGGAGTTGGACTTCCGACGACAAGAGTAACTCACACTGGAAGAGCTTTAGAAACACTTCGTCGCACGAAGCTACCCAGGAAGCTGCTGACATAGCGCAACCCGGCAGCACCGCCAGGCAACGAGGAAAACAAGTAGGCGCCTCCGGCTCCCAGCTGGACCACAGCACCCAGCACCGTGAGCAGGGTACTTCGGAGCCCGAGAGCAGCGTACAGAGTTCCGCCCACGGAGGCCAAATACAGGATGGCCAGGCCGCGCCGGTCAGGCTCGCCCAGGAAGCGACTCGGGCCCCGCAAGAAACCAGCGGCTCCCAACGCAAAGGCCGAGCCCAAGGACCAGAGCAGCGCGAACTTCCGAAGCAGAAGGAGCGAGCCATAAAGCGCGGCGAGGCCGAAACAGAGAGCAGCCAGCAGCAGACACACGGCACTCCCCACCAGTCTCTGCCAACGGGACACCCCTGTCGGTAGCCACGGCTCCGACTCGGCAGAACCCGGCCCCGTTGTTCCTGTCGCGGGGAAAGGGTTCATGCGCCGCAGCCAGACGCCCAAACCCGACCCGCTTTCTTCTGCCTCGTCCTGAGGAGGGGTCTGAGGAACTGACAAAACCGTCGAGCCGCCGCCGCCGCCTTTGGACTGAGCTAAATATTCTTGCAGTTGCCGGTTCAGATCTGCCATCTTGGCGAGGAGTCTCTCGGGAACAGGCGGGAGGCGAAGACAATAGATGGCCAAGGAGGCTGCTCTTCGGCCCGGTGCTTCTGGAACGGCGGAACGCAGCCGCCTTAGCAAAGCGGCACTGCTAAGCAGACGGTCGGCCGCCTTGGGTTCGGTCTCTTTAAAAAAAAAAAAAAAAAACAGGCACCAACTTCAAACACGTGATCCTCGCTCAGGCAACTGCCTGCCTGCCTGCTTGGAAACAAAGGTTCAGATGGGTGGAGAAAGAGCTTGCCCTGGCCTCGCGACTCTCCCACCTCCTCGCGGGCGCCTGAACGAGAAGAAACATTTTCTGGCCGCCCTTTGGACGGCCAACTTCACCTCACCCTTTCGGCTTCAAAGCCATCAACTGCGCATTCGCAGAAGGCAGGCGAAACGGGGGCGGTGCTTCCGCACTCTACAGTCGCGGGGAAAGACGTGATTTGCCTATCGGTTGGCCATTGCTAGGGAGAGGGCAGATCTTGGAACTGTAGCAGTGGTAATACTCAAAGGTTGTTGTGCTCCTTGTTAAGTATGTCAGATTACTTCACTATTACTCCATAGCGGGAACATTATGGCCCTAGAGTAAGGGTTCTTTATTTTCATTTTAATCAATACTTCATAATTTCTAAGCAAGATGACAAAAAGACCAGAAAGTTAGGGACAAACGGTCATGGGGAAAAATCTGTGTGGTCACTAGGAATTGAAAATGACATATCAGTAATCAAATGGACAAAAGTTGGTGAGCCATTATTAGCACATTTGTGGTGAGCATACTTTTTCTGGTACATCAACATTCAAAGTAAAATGAACCATTACAAATTAAGCAGATCTTACACCTGTAATTTCAAGCATTATCCCAAAACCTTTCACCATGTTTGCTGCTGATTTCACCTACATTTTTGGGAAAGAAGTCCAAGTGAATGCAAAAATCACATTTTCAGTGTCGTTGCACTTGTATGGTCTTGTATGCCTTAAGAAGTTTATCAACCAACTGAATCTAGTTTGGTGCTTTAGTTGCCCAAAAAATTCTCAACATCCTTTAATCCTTTCCAGGTGATTTTCTCTGGCTCCACTAACAAATATTTCAACCACTTGTCATTGATGGCGTATCTGATCTGTGGATCAACAAAAATGCCTTCCTTAAGCTTGGCATCAGTTATTCTTAAAAACATCTGTCCAAAATAATGAAAACCTTTATCTTGTTCATCACTTTTACACATTTTTTCAGAGTTTTATGTAAGGGGTGTGAAGCAAAGGCAAA
This sequence comes from Pseudoxenodon macrops, assembly GCA_032467955.1. Lineage (NCBI taxonomy): Eukaryota > Metazoa > Chordata > Lepidosauria > Squamata > Pseudoxenodontidae > Pseudoxenodon > Pseudoxenodon macrops. The sequence goes on from JANHFT010001725.1 coordinate 201,421, forward strand.
AATATTTTGGATGGTCAACAAGTGGTTCATGTGCCAAATTTTTCTGTGCTGGAACCAAATTCTTTGAGAATGGTCGTTTCTTTTTAATGTAATTTCATTATTTTCCATTACTGTCCCATTTACATAAGTAACAACAGTACTTTATATATCTGAGCTGCATTCCAAGCAGCAGAGCCATGACTCTTGAGTTCTCCACAATATTCCAGTTGTACTTGGTGTACTGAATGTTTTTGCATGTTTCTTTCACGTATGCAGCATAGCCAACAAGTACTGAAGGGTCTACATTGCCATTTTGTAAAAACAGTTTTTATAAAACAGCATGAGATAGTGTTCAGGGAAAAAAATCCACTAGAATAAGTTTGGGCTATTATTGCAGTGACTCTTGCATATTGTAAGTATAGTAATAAACACCTGAATTGCTTTGGTCCACCCAAGGCTCATTTACAACATACTCCAGTTCTAGATATCTAGCTTCATAATATATTGATTATAGATCTGTACCAATCCATGTATTCTTGGCAATGTACTCTTGGATCATGTGACCATGGGAATGTTGCAAAATGACCATGCCACTTTTTTCAGTGCCCTTGTAACTTTGAACAGTCACTAAACAAACTGTTGTAACTCGAGGACTAGCTGTACTTGCCCAGAGTCAGGTTTTATGAGGTGGGTAGTTTTACAAATTTGTACTTGGATATTAAGAATATTCCTAAAAAGATGGTGACATACAATTGCCATAGGCACAGAATGAGGCATGCACCGTGGTTTTAATAGGACCTGTTCAAAATAGTCGTCTCTCTAATCCTACAAGTTATTTAGAGTATCTTCGGAGTAAGAGCAAGCAAGCCGTAGCCGTATGGTAGCTGCGGTTTGCTTTCCACCGCTCGACACTATGAATTCCCACCGCACAGGACCGCCGCCCTCGTTATTTCATTATTTATTATTTCATTCCCTTTCTAGGAAAAATATGTGCCGGGCCGAGGGGCGGGAGGAAGATCAGGCCGCCTGTCCTGACCTAGAGGGGCGGCCCGCTACGGCAGCCAGCACCGGGCGGAGGACAAGAGCAGGCGAGCTGCGGGGCTGCTGCAGTCGGGACCGGGGTGCTCTAGCGCGCTCCTCGTCGCTCTCCCCACGACCCCCGCACCGAAGCTCTCTGGCCAAGAGTGCTTTGAACCCACGGCCGCCATGACGGGCAGGTAAGAGGAGAAACATAACCTTTCGCCTGGAAGCTCGTTTGGGCTTCGCTTGCCAGGGCGGGTGGTGGCGAAACGGCGAAACAGCTTCGCCTCCTTTCTCCACGGTACCGCTCGCGCTCCGCGACTGCTGTCCCGGGTGGCTCAGTAGCTGCCAGGACTCCCCCTTCGCGGGATTTAAAAAGGAATTGTCGGGTTTTACAATCGTGATATTTCGGGGTGGGGTGGGGCGAGTTGTGAGACATGACTGCTAGCTGGAGAGAAAGCTGCTTTGCCCGTTAACCTTTGTACTGCCACATATTTACTGAGGGAATGAAGTTTCCCTCTTCTGGCTGAAACCGCTCATTTCTCTTATATGTGATGCGGTCATTTTTGCTTTAAGAGACCTTGAAAACCAAATGCTTGTTCTCAACAGCAGATGGCAGCTCCTGACTTTCGCTGATGGCAAAAAAGAAAGCGGGTATCAATCCTGATATGTACTTAGATGGGAGACCATAGGAAAATTCAGTTTTTCAATCCCAGAAAATCAAAAAAATTGCTGGAAAAAGGCAATATACTGCTGCTGTATTCCCTGTACTTAAACTAGTGGAATGTAAAATACACTTGCTACTTGGGGCTGGTTTTCTCTTAAACAATCTTTATGCATGTCTTATTAATTAATAAACTATTATAGATTAGTGAGATATAGCAAACAGACACTTTATATAGCGAAAGCTTTTATCCTGTTGTTCGACACTTCAGAAACCTGTTTAAATCTTAGACTTTATTATTTGTCTTTCTGGAGCTTTAAAATTATAGATGTTTTTCACGAAATGCTGAATTGATTGTATGTTGTTGTAAATTTGTCCTAATTTACTACCTATAAAATAATTTTAAACAATAAAATACAGTTGGATAGAGTGAATGCTGTGGAAATGTATGTTGGAAAGAGGAAAGCATTTAATGGCAAAACCAGTAAAAATGCAGAATTATTCAAATAGATTATTAAAAGAATTTTTCAGGAAAAACGTGTAAACGGCAATATAAGCTTCTGGGCAGATTTCGGTCTGATTTTATTCTGCCTTTATTTGGAGCAACTCTGCTGTAAAGAGGTTCCAAGTTGCATTAAAATAACACTATAGGGAGAGCAGTTACTGAGAACATAAATACAGGTTAAATAAAAATAGTTTTATGCAATATTTCTAGCTAACATTATTACTATTCCTTGGAATGGGCTGCTTTTGAAGTCAAACTTCCCTTACTTGTTTTGTGGATTTCCCCCCCAAACGTTTATAGATCATTTCCTTTTTACCAAATGGTCCACAGCACTGTTTCTAATTCCTTCTCCAATACTTTGTTTCTCTTGCAAATGTTGAAGGCTAAAGCCTTTCACTTTTCAAGTGGGAAGCTGGGAGGATCTCTTGTACTCTGCTAAGATGAGCTTCCTTCCTTTTGTTTGAAATAAAGACATGCATCCTGAGGAAATCTGCTGTTTGTGTGACATGCACCTGATATTTTGAGTTTTGTGAAGGCAATTATATTTGTTCTTAGTATTATATTATTTGCTTACTATTCTGTTGTTATTATTGGAAAAATAAGACTTCTGCATTTTCATTTTGTTTTGCATACATACATCAATCCTATCAAAAAATACAAACAAGGAGGAAATAGCAAGAATAAATCATGAGAGTCTGAAATGATGAGACTTTATTGACCCAATAGTGAACTCTTAGCCTATTTTTTGTGTTTTGAAAGTACAAATTATAGCATTCAGGGTTATTCAGAAAATAATGTTCTGAACATTTCTTATATGATTAAAAAAAAAATGTAGTACAAATGTTCATGAACTATTTGGTATAAAATTAAGCTAAATTATAATGAAAACACATAAAAACTTGCAAGCAAAAAAAAAAAAGATAAAGGTTTCCCTTCTCTAGTCATGTCTGACTCTAAAGAGTCATCTCCGTCTAAGGACTAAGTTCATCTCCGCTCTGTAGTCATGTGACCAACATAACTATCTATTGTGGCACACGGAACACTGTTACCTTCCCATCAAAGTGGTACCTATTTATCTATTCTCATTTACATGCTTTCAAACTGGTAGGTGGGCAGAAGCTGGGGCAAGTAATGGGAGTTCACCCCATTAGGTCTTGAATCTGGGCTATCAGCTTTGCAGTGTCTCAGTGCAGGGGTGGTTTCTACTTATCTTCCTTACCGGTTCAGAGTTGTGCCGTAAGTGCCCATGTGCACATGTGAGCATAGCGAGCGTGCACACCCTTGTCACCTCCAGGTGAAAACCTTCTGCACATGCGCAGAGGGTTGTTTTTCAGCCGATTTGAGGCCGCAGCACCAATTTGAGGCCGGAGGACCGGATCAGCGAGCGGGGGGAATTTCCTGCTACCGGTTCTAGCAAACTGGTTCGAACCAGCAGGAACCCACCTCTGTCTCAGTGTCTAACTGTTGAGCCATTACGTCTCTATAAGCAAATAAATAAATGCCTATTATTATAAAATTTTCATTGTTACTGATTCAGTATTTCTGCCCCTGTTCTAATATAAATTATCACATCTTTTGAAACTATAACTGCCAAAACAATTATGAACCCACAATTAATGGATTATGAAAGTAGGGCAGACTAGCAGAGAAGTAGCATAGATGAGTCATTACAAGCCTTACGCTATGTAATAAATATGGCGGAATCCTGTAAAAATATCAGTGTTCTTACTTGGGGAAACTTAATATTTTCCCTTCTTGGATGAATCTTGATCATTTAATAGATGACTGATGAGATTTAAGAGATTTAAGAGATAAAGACCTTTTGACGTAAGACATGTTATGTCTATGAATGATAATAGCAAATTAGATAATGAACACTCATAGCATACCCAAGATCTTTCATTCCTAGGTCTCTGAAAACAATTAGTCCAGAACGGGAGAATTTATAAGGCTACTCTGCTGAGTCTTTGGCAGTGATTGCTTTAAAAGGTTATTAGTAGTATTGCTACCAACAATCTTAATCAAATCAATAGTTATACTTTGGAAGGTTGTTAAAAATAAGTTTTTGTGTGCTTGCATATTAAAGTTTGATACCTTACTCCAATCTGTTTCTATTATAATTTTATATATATATACAGAATAAGGAATAATAAATAATAATTAAAAAGACTAATTTAAAATAAGATAACAAAAGTTAAAAGAACAATAGATAAAGGAGAGAAGGATAGGGAGGACTGGATCACCAAAACAATTTAAACTTCATAGTTATGACTCCAATTTGTGTAACATGATACTTTTTCCAAAGTGGGTGTAAAGAAAGCAACAACGGGAGTCAGTGACCTTCTAAGTCTAGAATTATGGACTGGGGCAGGGAGGGTTTAGGAATGTAAAATATGTTTCTTTACTGTGCTTCTTGATATTTTATTGGAATGTGATTTTTGGAGTGAGTTTCAAAGCCACTCTGCTCCTTTCTAGCAGTTTTTGTTCTAGTGACATAAAATCTTTTAGAGCATAACTAATGCAAAACTAGTTAAGGAGTGCTGAAATTATAGGATATATTTTTATTACTATCATTGTTATTTACTGATGAAATATCTACTATTAAAAATCTCATAGCTATCTTTTCTGAGATGGCTACTCAATTGTATTGTTTATAATTTATTAAATTAATAATTTATTATTTATCACATTTCTGTGATTTTTCGTGAGAGAATTAAGGGTTTTTTGAAATACGGTGTTTTAAATTCTCTAAACAAATATAATTTTGAATTCATAACATTATTATTAATGGGATGGATTGAAGAGAGAAGGAAAGCAGGCAAGGAATCCGTATAGTTATTGAGGAAAAATTGGTGTATGAGAAGAATGTACGTCACTTCTTTTCATTAGCAAATACAAGAACACAGTTTTTCTGGAAGAAACCCATTTCCTGAACCTTGTGAGTTTCTACTTCAGAGTTGCTATTCGGTTATCCTCATGCAGTTTTCTTCCCAGTGGTAAGAACCATGGCTGGTGTGAGACTTCGGGGACTAACATCTTCCAAACTCTATCAACGCCGACAAGAGCGCCTGAGTGGCATAGTGTCACTATTGAATGATGAGAAAGAGAGGGCAACTGGGATATTGGGGTAGGTTATTTGGATACCTCCTCAGATTAACAGTTGCTGATATATTTAGAATGTTTGCTCTGACTTACTTTGAAGTGGAAAGTAAGGAAAACCAGGTTGGGATTCCTCCCTTTGCTTGAAGGAAGTGCTGCTTTGACTCTGATAACATCAGTTCTGTATAAAAACAGGAAACCTGCTATGGAAACCTTCATCACTTGAAGTTAAAATAGGTTAGTGTAACTAGCACTGCATGAATAGACTTAAACGATATTTCTTACCTTACTTGGCAACAAGAAGCAATTTATATTTTTTTTCCATCCGAAAAAAGTTTACAATATTAATTTTAAAATATTTAATTAATTTAATTAATATTTAATTAATGTTACATTTTTTGATTCAGCATGCATGATCATACTGCAAAAGAAACAGGAATTTTAATTCTTTAAACCGGGCAAAATTTCTATATTTTCTGTCTTTAAAATATATGAGAATCTCCCTTGTAAAAAATTGGTGATCTTTAGAAATTGTTCAGTTTTCAAAAAATATATTATTTATGCATAGTTCAGACACACATGTTTCATTTATCCTTAACAGAGAGTTTGATGCATAGTAAAACGTTTACAATGAATATTTTAATGGTTTCTTTTTAACACATGTGAAACCACTAGATGAGTTCATCAAGAGTTTGGGCAATGATTGTTATCAACATGCTAATGATACCTATATCTATTCTTACAATTTTTTTTCTAAGCGAATGGGTTTGTCTGGCAGACAAAATATAGTTATCAGTTTAAAATCCCAAATACTTTAAATTTGAGTTGTTTGAAACAATTCCTTTCTTTGATCCCCAAAATTAAGATAATCAGAGACATCTGTTTTGGGTGCCTCCAGCTTACTCAGGGATGTTTTAGGAAAAAGCTTTTTCTATCATTACTCCTGAATTATAGGTAGAAAGCAGACCATGAAGGTGTCAAGAGTCTATTCCCTTAAGAGAGGTTCAAGGAAGTTATAAATCCTTGCTTTCAGTATCTTTTAATGATACTTAATAGTTTTTACATTTTAATTTGACTTTTATGTTTATTATTTTGATCTGTTTATAGTATTTTTCTATAAATTTAGTTTGGTTTGGTTTAAATTTCAATGTAACTTTGGTCCAGAGGAATTGAATGGATTGGAACTATAGTCTAATACTTATTACATTAAGGATTTATATAAATCCTTAAAAGGAGTTATATAACAACATTTTATGTCAGTATAACTTTATGGAAATAAAATGTTGATTGATTCATCTCATTATACAAGGATGGAAAAACTATGCTTACTATGTATCTGTCTTCTACTTAAACTGTAGAGGAACCTTTCCCATCTTGGATTCTTGTCATTGATCTCTTGGCATGCAACCCTGTCATATGTATAGCACAGTGATGGCGAACCTATGACACGCGTGCCACAGGTGGCACGCGGAGCCATTTCTGAGGGCACGCGAGGTGCTGCCCTGTAAAAAAATGACCCAACTGTCCTGAAGCCCCCGGAGCGTTTAAAACGGCCCAGCAGGCAAATCGAAGTCACTTCTGGTTTGCGCTTTGGGTCATTTTTTACCCT
>JANHFT010001725.1:208396-236909 GCA_032467955.1 Pseudoxenodon macrops
TGAAGCCTCCGGAGGGTAAAAAACGGCCCCACAAGCAAACTGGAATTCCTTTTCCAAACTTCCAGTTTGCCCGTAGGGTCGTTTTTCGCGTTCAGGAGGCTACCCTGAAGCCTCCAAAGGGTGAAAAATAGCTCAACAGGCAAAAAGGAAGTCCCGTTGGGCCATTTTTCATCCTCTGGAGGCTTCAGAGAAGCCTTCTGAACCCTCTGGAGGGCAAAAAGCAGCCCAATGGGGGTGCGTGTGTGTATGCACAGTGCAGTGTGCGTGGGTGTGTGGGAGTGCTGGCATGCGTGTGTGCACCTGCCACCACTTTTGGCACGCAAGAAGAAAAAGGTTCGCCATCACTGGTATATAAACAAACCTACTTCCTCTCATCAAAGATCAGCTTGCAGAATTTTGAACCAGTTGAAGTCTGTGAATCAAGGAAAGCGCAAGTTAAGGTGTACATGCTAAATCACTATTGTAAGATTATCCCAATTCTCAAAGGATCGCAACCAGGTTCTCCTTACCTAGTTACATTCAATGTAAGTTAGCGTACTTGTATATAGTGATTTTCATCCTCTCAAATATTACCCAGACTCTAGAATCATCTTTGAGGTGGTCTGTGATTGTCCTTGCTATAGCTGCTGAAAATCTAAGCCAATCAGAACTTCCTCAAGTTTGAAGGATAGGGAAAAATCAGTCTTCCTTGTCGTGGGAATCTCTCTAGTACCCAATTTATCCCACACAGAGTGTCTCCACGGCATTTGGCCTGGTCCCTTTTCATACATCTGCCACTGGTGTAGATATTGATGAACAGGTGTTGTATAGTTCTTTGGCTGGGAAATGCTAATAGGGCTGATGTTCTGTGAAATGAAATGATCCAGTCTATATTACAATTTTCAGAGCTCTCCATTTTCTGGTCTTTGACCTTGTCTGTATACTTTAAAGGTATATATTGTAGATCAAGCTGGCTGGGGGGGAAAACTACTTTCTGCCATATATTATTTTTACTAGAATATATTATTAGGCAGTCAAGTTTGTAGAAGAGAAATGCTGGGTTTGTTTCTAAACTCAAAAGAGTAGAAATTGGACAGCCTCTACAGTTACTGCAAAAGCTGCAAGCAGAATCAAATTACCAAGTATATGAAGAATGCATTTTTAGATATTTTTTCCAGTGGATAAATAAAATGATTGCTCATACTGTAGCATTTTGAGATTTGGCTTAGTCTAAGACATGTTAATAATTTTCCAGTTGAAATTATGATTGAGTCCACATGTTGTGAAATTAAGGAGGTTTTGTTTATCATGTCTTCTAAAAGCTACCATAGTTTGCGGATGAGCTCTGCTAGTTGTCTTCCATGCTGTCCTTGCATTGTATGTTGTAGATGACTCCTGGTTTTTGTTCTTGGGCTACTGGGTCATTTTGGTTTGCTTAAGATATTTCGAAGGGTTTTCATTGATTTGTATGTTACTGTGATGCCATGTGGTTGCAGCTGTCTGCTTATTGTTTGTGACGCAATGTTTTTGATATATGGGAGTGCAGCAGGTTGTGTGATTTGATACTTTTTGATAAAGTTGTATGGGTATCCATTTTGTTGAAAGATGTCTAACTCATATCTTACGTTTTGTAACTCCTAATGTAAGTTACAAAAGGTTGCTGCTGTTCTAATCAAAGAAATCTTTTACTATTTGACATTTTTAGCACTTTGCAAGTAGGTGGCTATGTGGGATGGATGCGAAAATCCAGAAATGCTTGTAAATGGTTATAAGGTCAGAAGTAACAAAAGGCATAACCACTGGCAAGATGCAGACCGTGTTTTTCCCCCCCTCTCATGGAAATTCAGTTTCTGTTCTTGTAATCCATTAGCATTTAGTTTTCCACATAGTACTCATCTAGAAATGACATTTCTGCTGCCCGTGCCTTCCCAGATCTCCGGAGATTCCACCCCCAGCTCTGTTTTCAGATGTGAAGCCAAAATGGCGGAGTTGCGTGCACATGCATGGTGGGAGTGCAGGGGGGTAGGGGGAGCACAGGGGGGTCATTTGCGCATGTGCAGAGACGGAGCACATGGGAGGAGCATTGCATTATGGGTGTGGGCACACACGCATGAGCAACAGCTCACGCAAGTGCATTTTTGGCACCCGAGGAATAAAAGGTTAGCCATCACTATTCTAAAGGGTCAAAGAACTGTCTGGGTCTCATTTGGCACCAAATAATAGCTGCAGTCTAACTTAAAAGCCAATTGGGAGGAATACAATTGTTACTTTGATTTGTCTCAATTTTAATCAAAATGTACAGATTACTTGGCAGGTAAAAAGGTAAAGAAAGGTTTTGAATGCTTATAAAGGTGCCCCATGGTCTAGCTTTCAATTCAGAAATTAAAGAGGGTCTAGTTAGAATCCACTTGTAGAACACTTTTATCCATCACCTTCTACAAATATTTCCATGAAGTCTCCAGGAACTGAACATAGCTTTACCTTGACCTATGGTGCTTTTTAAAGGTAGTTTAAAGGGTATCCCTAATAGCTACTACCACCTTGTGTAGTTTTCTGTGACCTTTTGATAAAACACCATTTAAATCATAATATATTTATTAATATTTTGTAGATGGCAATAAATAAGAGCCAAGCAAATAGCTCACTTTCATTTGAGAGATAGAAGAATAGATATAACTAAGCTGCATTGCTTTATAGTACAAGAGTCTATGTGCTTATTAAAAGTGCAATTACAAGTTTAATCCCCATTAAGTATGCAAAAGATTGCATCCTTAGCGTCAGATAAACTGTTAATTGAAGTATAATCAATAGCCTAGTGTAGTTCTGCACCGGAGACACATTCCTTGTATGTCTAATCACACTTGGTCAAATAAAGCTATTCCTATACTATTCTATTCTATTCTATTCTATTCTATTCTATATAGGATAGTTAAATATTTACCTTCTGATTATTTTTATAATTGGCTCCTCTACTGTGCTGGAATCTAAATAAAGGTATAAAATGGACTTTTATTTTTTATTAATGTAACTTAATTTAGTGGCTATACTTTGTATTTAGAAGTATTTTTCATTTTTCTCTTTTGCTTCTCAGTAATATGTCAGATGCCCTTGCAAATGCTGTATGTGAACGCTGTCGAGCCCGTTTTGATCCAACTGAACGTATTGTAAACAGCAATGGAGAACTGTATCATGAAAACTGCTTTGTCTGTGCTCAGTGCTTTCGCCAGTTTCCAGATGGCCTCTTCTATGATGTGAGATTATTATACGGTAGTATTAAAGTTGGGAAAGTTACTTAGGTTTTTTTTACTTACTTGACTGAGAAGCATAACTGAACTATTTTCTATGCAGTATACAATTGCCTCAGTCCTAATTTCAGTGTTCCATTTCTCTTTTATCCCCTATGTGATTTTTAATATCATCCATTCAACAGAGTCTCACTTTCTTAGACAAATAGTTAGAAGAGTTCAGCAGTCACCAGTTCAGGTACCGAGCTAACCAGATTTCTTCAGCTAAGAATCTTGGAGAAATATTGGAATTAAAACTCAAAAAATTCCTAGTCAACATGATTTAAGACAATGCTAAATTATAGTTTAGATCTATGTATACTAGCTTCAAACCCTTCCACATCCTCTGTCACAAAGGTGATATTGGAAGCTCTCATTTCTGTGAGCATTAATTGAAGATCACAGATCCAAACATTAAAAAATGATTACTTTTTTCTGGGATGTGTGTAAAGCAATTTCATAAACCAAGCATGAAAGCCTACATGTTTTAGTTAGCCATACTTAAGAGTAACCATAGTTTATCTAGCTGTAAACATAACATTACACTGTAGTCAGTTAACATTAGGAGCCATGATAGTAAAACAGAAGGAAGGGAAAACTAATACTAAAAAGAATAGGCCCAATTATGTCTCCCTTTGTTTTTGTTACTTTTTTGTTTAATTTAATAACTAAATTTTATTTAATTTATTAATTTAATAAAATGCAAGGCCAAACAACATCAGAAGATCATGAGCTATTATCTCCTGTGCATTAAAAGCAAATCTCTTTATAGTCAGTAAAAAAAGGTATATTTAAAGAGAGAGCAACTAGCAAAATGAGATAAGAGTGCTATTACAAAATATCTAATTAATATTACAATTATAATAACTATTGTAATTTGAACGTGGGTTAATGTTTTGGAGTGAGTTTCCCAAAAGTAAGAATCAGTAATGCAAGATCCCCCAGATATTGATGAGGGAATACTATTGCTTTGCGTTTGCACACTCTGCAGTTCTTTGTATGGTGAATGTTTTATAAATGTTTTTCTGTATATCTCTTTCAGTTTGAAGGGCGAAAATATTGTGAGCATGACTTCCAGATGCTATTTGCACCATGCTGTGGGGAATGTGGTAAGATTTCCACATAAATGATTCAAATCTAATTTTGTCAATTTATTAAGAATGTTTGTAAACCATCTGATTATGAGATACTGGATGTTCTGTAACTAACTTCTTAAGGGTAGGCAGTAGAGAAAAAATTAAAAAGGAAATATTGTAATTTATTTATGACTCTACTGGTCATAGGTAAGAACAAAAATAATCCATGGGAAATTGTACTTTAAAAAAAAAGAAAATCCTGGCATTTAGAACTTTATAAGGGAATTTTTGTGATTCAGTAAAATAGATATTAGTTCTGTATCTAAGTAACCTGGATTTGTCTCAGTGACTTTGAGCAAGTTAGACATACTCTTAGGTTTCTCGTTACTGTAATAAAGCAGACTACAAAATGCGTTTTTAAAATTTTGCTACCCAACTACTACTATGGAATTCTAAGGACTAGGGAGTCTTCTGAAATGAATTAAGATTATAAAGTGTGGTATTTCTGTTTCAAGGTGAATTCATCATTGGTCGAGTCATCAAAGCAATGAACAATAATTGGCATCCCGAATGTTTTCGTTGTGAACTCTGTGATGTAGCTCTTGCTGATTTGGGGTTTGTGAAGAATGCTGGCAGGTAAGAATAGATAAGTCTGCATTTTATATGTTAAAATGTTAGCAGAGATAGGCATAGAAACTAAATGTGAAGTTGAATGCATTGTATAAGCTAGTGATAAGTTATGAAAAGGAAGATATGTCTCTAAAAAGTCTGGAGATTGAATGTATTGGCAGCCATTCTCAAAATTGTAATTCTTTTCGACAAAATGCCAGGAAGTAGCTAAGCGTCTTTATAAATACAGTTTATATTAAGATGGATAATACTTACCAACAGTGTTGGTGGATAGACAGAATTTTGCACCAGTATAAACAAAATTGTTTTATTCTCCTTTTGAATGTATTTCCAGTTACGTAAGAAATATAACAGTTTTTAAATATACATTTTAAGTACAAATATGAACATAAAGACAGTAAAAGTAAAAAACAAAAATCATTTGGGGAAAAAACACAAAATAGAATAGCCTCAAAATACATGCAGCAACTTTCAGTTTTCTAGCCTATTCTTAGCATTTATATTATTTTCCTTAATGAAAATAATTATTGGAAATTAAACATTTTATTTGTTTATGAATTCTCTGAACCTATCTTTATGTTTTATATTTCTTCTATATTCTTCTATCATATTGGCTAATAAAGTTTAGATTACTGAAAATATTTTTTAGAAAAATTAAAGGCAGTCCTTCTGCCTTTACTTTAGTAGATATTAGGTACTTGTGGTCACAGCATACTGAACTGCTAAAAGGCAAATGGGAGCAATTTACACTCTTTTAGCTAAACGTTTAGCTTGTATGTGCATATGTTCCAAACATACTGAAAAACATCAAATACTATAAGATGCACAGTATAAAGTTGACTAGGATCTGAAATGTAGCAATAGCACTTAGACTTATATACTGCTTCACAGTGCTTTACAGCCTCTCTAAGCAGTTTACAGAATCAGCATATTCCCCCCCAACAATTTGGGTCCTTATTTTATCCACCTCGGAAGGATGGAAGGCTGAGTCAACAACCTGGTGAGATTTGAACTGCCAAATTGCAGGCAGCCAGCAGGCAGTAGAAGTAGCCTGCAGTACTGCACTCTAACCACTGTGCCACCGCAGCTCATGTAGAAAGATAATAAACATGATAGTACAAACTTCTTGCGATAGAACTGCAGCAAAGTTATATTGGCAAAGTAAAGCAGGTAGCTGTACAAGCTCAGTTGCTCCAGCTTCAGATCATCATTGTTCTAAGACACTAGTAGATTCAGTCTACATTAAATAGGGCTAAGTGCCAAGCTGAACTTCCATCTTACTAAAGTGAATTAAGTTAATGATTTGTAGCAAGCTCTCTAAGAATTCATTAACCAGATTCAGTCATATTAAAAATCTGCATATAAAATACATTGTGGTTTGTGCATTAACTGCTATTGAAAATGGTATCTATAGTCAAAGCTGTAATTAAAAGGAACATTTTGTTCAAATGTGATGTTTGTAATTTATTCATCTTGAGGTGTAATAAAAAGCATCAGCAGCTTTTGTATTCTTCTACAACTATGGTGGGAGAGTTATAAAGTTGGTTTAAAACTAAACCCCATATTCATAAACCTCTCAAAAGTTTGCACCGTAGATGTCAACGTTTGAACAGCTTTGGGACTGAATTCCTGCCTGACTTGTTATATTGCAGACTGCAGAAAATAGGATTGGACAGCTCCTGGATATTATTAAAACTTTTCTATCCACTGTTTTAATATTTTAAATGGCCAATTCTTTCATCACCTATGAACATTTATTTTCTGGAGAAGTTACCAAACTTTTGTTCATTGAAATTTCAATTTATATCCTAATGGAATTATTACTTGGTGCTATTTGCTATGCAAAAATTATCACAAGATTCATAATTTCACACAACTTGATCTGATTCTTGAAATGGTTATGATAAGGTTAAGTTGCCTCTTAATTGTCTGTAGATCCAAAGAATGCTTATGAAAAATCTTATTGGCAATATTGCCACTGATAGTAACATTCAAAAGAGTATTCCAGGAAATCAAAAGAATTATGTGTCCTGATAGTCTTTGTAACTATTATCTCTGTAATTCCCCCCCCCACTCACCCATCCCAAAAAAAGGGGGAGATATTATCCATCCTGGACAACAAGGAATAGCAGAGCTTTTGAAATGGCACCATCTACCAACTCACTACTCCTTCCCAGTTAGGATTGTTGTATATGCTTTGTTTCCTTAACAATTAAGAATTAGATCTTGTGTTTTTGTAGAAAAGCCATTCTACTTTCTAGGAGATCAAATCGTACTAGACAGCAAACTTTTGCTAAGGAAGTATCTTGTTTTCAGGTATTTACAGTTCAGATTTAGCACTTAAAGAGCTGTCATTTGTTTTCCCATCATAACTTGAAGGTAATCTTGCAACTCTTTTGGGGCAAAACAAACCATACAAGGCCTCTTGAAACTTTTCAGCGACAAAAAAATACATGACAGGATCTAGGGCACCATTTAAACTGGTGAGGCATGAAGTAATGCGATTGCCAAGTGCCAGGATCCTCTGCATCGCACAAGAAGTCTTCACACCATCATAATTGAGAATATAAATGTAGCGGTTGACATGATAGGGCACAAAGCAGACCAAGAAGATTGTAAGAACCATGATTATCATTTTGATGGCTTTTTCCTTTAGATGATTTTCAATGCGGTGCCCCTTTCTCAGGCTTTGTATAATCAGTAAATAGCAGGTTACTGTAGTAAAAAATGGAAAAGTGAATGCAACAGCCAGAGAGACGAGAGCGTGGCGTGATGCTTTCTCTCTGTAGAGTTGGAGGCAGACGGTGGTATTATTCATCTCAACTGTCTGCACACTGATCAAAAGAGGTGCCATGGCCACGGCAACTATAACCCACAGGAAGGCACAGGTCAAATGAGCATAGAGTGACCTGCGGAGTTTGAGGGACTTCACAGGATGCACGATAGCTAAGAAACGATCTATGCTGATGCACATGAGGAAGTAGATGCTCGCATACATGTTGAGGTAGAAAAGAAACCCTGTGAGTCGGCAAGGGAGCTCTCCAAATGGCCAGTGATTGCCTGAAAAGTGGTAGACCAACCGAGTTGGTAAGATGAGCACAAAAGACAGATCGGCTACAGCAAGATGCATCAGGAAAACGTTGGCAGGGGTGTCTGATTTTTGGTCCCGAATGAAGAGCCAGAGTGCCAAAACATTGCCCAAAAAGGCTAGGATGAAATCGAGAAGGTAGAAAATAGCAAAAAGAATGTTTTCCATGTGACTCTCTTTGCCACATTGCTCTGAATTTGACAGGGAAATGTTGAATAACAGACCTGAAGTGTCTGCTTGGCTGTTCATTCCTCACAACTGGTCTTCAATGTGAGCCTGAAATACCAATTAAATAAACTTGGATGAAAATATTACAATACCAAGAAATCTGTGTTTTATTATTTATTATATGAACTAGCAAAACTTGCTGGTTTCCCCCCCTTGCTATTGGATGTTGATTAGGTTTTGTCTGATAACCCTCTCCCCAGACTTTTGAAAAAGCCACCTCCAGATAATTGGGAGATCCTCTAGAATTAGATGCATAAACAAACACATTATATATGGGCACATGAATCCTGGCCATTCTTTTTATAAACTAGGCATGAAAATTGAGTACAATTCTCTTTTATTTTATTTTTAAATTTTAATTTTTTTTGGTTAGCCATATTTCAATTAATTGCCCTACATGTCATAAGTACACAAGCCTAATTATCCCTATACATAATATGTTATGTTGTATGTATGTATGTGTGTGTATATGTATACAAGTACCTTCACTTGAAGTTCTACAGAAGAGGTATATACTGTGCATTGCATGCACCATTTGCTTGATTCAAAGTGCTTTGTAGACAAATCTTTGTAAATAAAAGTGATATAAATACTGGAAAAACTTCTGTTCCTATGGTTAATCTCATTCAAGTCTTTGATGTAATGAAAAACATAGAAATCATATAAATTGAAAACTCAACATTATTTGGATTTCACGCTAGTATTACTTGGACCTTAAAACACTTTATACTAATTGCAAGTGTTAATTTTGCAACTAGACCACAGAGTGTTCCAGATATTTCAAAAAAGATAAAATAATTTCCTCTACAGCAAAAAGGTAGGATTACTTTATGTCTTAATGAAGCTTGAACAAACAGATTGTCTTTTGTTTATATTCAATTCTCTAGTTTATTAAGGGAATCATAGCTAATTGTCTTAAAAATACATTAGAAATCACAGCTACTTCTATTTTCTTAGAACAGCAATGGTTTTTATTCTTCATTTCATCCAAAGTTATACTCTTACAAATATTATGAAAATTAAAGAATAAACTTGTATCAATTTGTTGTAACTCGGTGGGTAATTCATTTATAAATATAATATTTAATTAGCAATCTTCTATTATGGATAAATCTAGTAATATTAAATAGAACAAGCAACCGTGTTCTTATCATTATAGACAGTACCTTTTGAACAGTAATAACAGGAATTGTTCGTTTGGAAACACCAATTCAAGTTAGAAGATGCTGTATTTTCTAGGCTAATAAATGTTGCCCACTCTGATACCAAAGCTCTTACCTCTTGCAGTTTGCTTGCAGTCCGATTGAGGTTGTGATGAAAACCTTTGAGCTCTTTATAACACCAGCAAATTTAGGAAAAAGAACACGGCTGTAAAAAGTTCCATCGGGTTGACTGTAGGAAGTTCAGTGAAAAGGGAGCTGCACTATATAGAGTTCTGCTAGGTGTGATAGTCCTTTATCATCATGCTCACAGAAGAGGAGGGGAGATAACATGCCTGTTGTGAAAGACACTCTTAATTCCAGCTAAACTGTTGGAGGAGGGAGTTGCTAATTGTTATTGTATTTATGAATATTCCAATGTTTTCCCTGCTCATTAAAGCCTCTCTCTTTGGACCTCTGCCTTTTACACTGTGCCTTTGGAGTCCTCTGGCTGCCTTAGAGGTCTTGGAGAGTATTGCAGAAGGGGAGGGGAAATCTAGTGCTACAGACACAACAGGACATTTCAGAAAGGGATAATTCCATAATGGTGGGAATGCGAGTGAGAAGGACGGCTACCATAGTAACGGCTTTGTGATTCTAAGACCTCCCTTTGCTTTGCACTGGACAAGGATCTATAGGATAGTAGACAGGGGCTTCCAAATGAGCTGGACTGCTAATGGTTTATCAGTGGAAAGGGCTGAAGGCCCCTTATTCAGTAAAATGGGAGGGCATTCTTCTTAGGACACTTGCAGTAGGGTCTCTATGTCTTGCCCTGTATAATTAGACTTCATTCCACAGAGAGGAATAAAATTGATGCCTTTATCCTGAGAGCAACACAGCTGCATACTCCCATTTATAAAGGGACGCTGTCTGCTTTCTTTCTGTGAACTGTAGCTCTTGTCTTCGTATCTTCAGCTTTGGGGAGGAAGAGCAGAGAAGACTTGTGAAGCAAGTGTGCTAATAACATTCCTTTCCACTTATGCGGACTGGGCTTTCTATTGGGGACTTGTAAGAAACACAAGATCCACAGTGGCCTCGTGGAACTGAGATTTATTATTAGCTCTTTTCTATTGATAAGGACCTAGAGGCCAAGTGACCTTGCTCAGATGTTTCAGGAAGCCTGGGAGACTGTGTGGCATTAATTTGAGTTGCTTGGCTCTTTTCTAATTGGTATTTGCACAGTTGTATTGATCAGCAGCTTTTCATGTTATCTGTGCATTCAGTCCCGTAAATGAACAAAATGCAGCATATTCTATATAGGGAAAACTGCAAAATTAAATGTAAATGCATTTGTGTGTACTTGTATATTTGAAATTTCCTGACTTTTTTAAAACCATAAGTAGATGCACAAAATTTCCATTTGCTGAAGAAAATAATACTGTCATTTACCTAAACCAATTCAGTTTTAATGTAATTGATGCTATCACAAGCTCAAAAACATGGTTTATGAATTAATGTTCTCAATAAGGTTCAGAAGCTCTGAAGTCTAACAAGCAATTGGTTTGTAAATTACTGTTATTTGAATGATATCTCTCAACAATTCTCTTTCCAACTGCACTTTAGACACCTCTGTCGGCCTTGCCACAATCGTGAGAAAGCCAAAGGCTTGGGAAAATATATTTGCCAGAAATGTCACTTGATAATTGATGAACAGCCTCTTATGTTCAGGAACGACTCCTACCATCCGGATCATTTCAGCTGCACCCACTGTGGGTATGTTGGCCATGTGCTAAGTAGTTATAAATCTCCTTTTACATAGTAAATTATTGAATTGAGTTTCCTCTGAACATGAATCACCCATTAAGAAGCTAGATATAAAGTGTCCAAAATACAAAATTAATTAGATAAACATTTACAATAAAAAAACTTTCTGAGGTTTAATGGACAACGGCTTAATATTCCTGATTATTTCTGATTTCTAAAATACAAGTCACAAACCAAAATCTACTATTAAAAGGGGTTCTTCCAAAGTATGTGTGAGAATGAATAATGAGGCAAAGGAAGTTTAAGGAGTATATTTATATTTAAGAGCTTTTCCTCTTTTCATGTTTGGCAAGAAGTCAGGTAACTGCCTGTTTTAGATGATGTAGTGACTATTACATAATTACTATCTGTGACAAATACTGGCCCCAAAGTCTTAATTACTAATGTCGCGTATAGGAAGGAATTGACCGCTGATGCCAGGGAGCTGAAAGGAGAGCTCTACTGCCTGCCGTGCCATGATAAGATGGGCATTCCAATCTGTGGGGCTTGTCGGCGGCCTATTGAGGGTCGAGTGGTCAATGCTCTAGGAAAACAATGGCATGTTGAGGTGAGAACTTCCCCAATCTGCTGCTTGCTGGAAATCAATATTGCCCTCCATTTTTGATACAATGTGTTTTCCTGACTTAATAAACAGATATTGCTACTGTTCTTTGTACATAATGAAACCAATCTTTATTTTGCATTTAGCTAAATTTGTAGCCTGTCTTGTCCCAAATATATAAATAATAAAGAATGCATGAAACAATAGTAGATGAAACTGTTTTCTGCCTTAAAATATAAATTTACTAACTAATGTATTAGGTCAGGAAAATGGTGTGCCTCCAAGTGGTGTTGAACTACAGTTCCCAATTTGTTGGAATTGTTCCCAGCATGATCCACAATTAAGGATAGGAGGAGGAAGAATTCAGAAACATCTGAAAGACCACAGTTGTTATTATTTTTAAAATGCTCTTACAATAAAAACTGAATAGTTTCCAACATTTCAAGATGGGATGGCTGTGAGTAAATCTCTCTTTGTCTTTTGAAATATAAGTACTGAACAGCAAGTACAAATAAGTACAAATGTTAATCTCAATAGGACAATCGGGGAAAAATTAACTCATCTTCGTAAATTATATCAAGATATTTCATAGCTTTATAGAGTATCAGCTTAAAATGTGATTGAAAGGCAACTAGAATCCATGGAAATGCTGGAACATACGTATAATACGATTTAGTCATTGATACTACATTAGAAGATGCGGTTTTAGACCGTAAGTTACTGGTTGCACTGACTTTCATATATTGTTTTAAATGATATAATTCAAATTTTACAGTACAGTACGTATTTGATGAATATTGTTTTTAATATTTTAAGATAATTTTATAAATATTCTGTTTTGATATGTTTGATACCAAGATATTTCATCTTGATAGTGGTTGTGAGAATCTAGTGTAGAAATGTTACTAAATTTTTAAAAAAGGTCTAAAGAAAAGACAGTATTCCCATCTTATAACCACTTAGGAATGCTGTGGTGACAATGACTCAAAAGGTGTAATTGTGAACATGTTTAGAAACACTAGAATTCAAGTCCAGCACAAATATGAGTGTCATTGATAATGTTTGTTTCACATGAAATGTGACCTTCCGCCTCGAATCCTGTGAAATGAAGGTAATATAGGATTCTGGAGTTAAACTCAACATATTGTATTGCAGAGTTTGATTCTGGAATATCTAATTCCCATTTGGTATAATTTAGAAATTAGTATGCGGTAGCATAAAAATGAAATATCTTCAGATGTGGTACTTTCTTAAGACCATTGTTTCTAGTTCAGCATTATTTGAACATCCCCTTGAAGGAGGCGACTATATACAAAACAATGAAATAACATGAGCTTGATATTTCTGGTTTTGCTTTTTTTTCCCATACGAAAACATATCATTTGTTATGCTTGACATAACAACTCCTTTGACAAAGACCCTTTGACATAACATGCCCTTTTCGCTTTATAGCACTTTGTTTGTGCCAAATGTGAGAAGCCATTCCTGGGACATCGGCATTATGAGAAAAAGGGTCTGGCTTACTGTGAGACTCATTACAATCAGGTAAAGTCTACAGTCCTTTATAAGATACCTTGTCTTTCTCTTTTTTCTTTTGTTTTCTTTTTCTTTTTGACAGGGAAAAGAAGGCATAATATTTTCCTGTAAGATACAAATTTTGAATGGGAGAATTTAAAAAAAGATAAAATGTAAAGATATAATAAACATACTAGTCTTAATAAGTATTTAACGTCTAGGAATACTTTGCACTTGGGACGGAAATGCAAATCAAATTGCCTCTAGGTTGGCTAACCATAAATAGCCATTCATAAGTATGGAGCGGAATGAAGGGCAGGAAAAAGAGAAGTCAGTGCCAAGAGTTTCGTAGGTGGAATTTACTGGAAGAAAACATCATGTCTTGCAGTGAGAAATAAGGCATAATTTATTGTTTGCTGCAAGCTAGACTGCTGAAAGAAATAGATTATTTTTCACTGTGCTGTGCTTCCTTATAAAGAAACAAAAAAGGTGCTTTAAAAACAACACAGGTTTCCACAGCTTTGTCAAAGGAAACTGATCAATAGCACTGCTTGGCTACAAGAGAATCTGTGTTTTAGGGAAATTCTCTAGGAATCTCTCATTGCTCTATGGGGCATCCCTGCACTGGGAAACCAGGATCTCAAAGAGGTTTGCTGTCTTTTTTAAAAGGGCACATCGAGTTCTCTTTTCTCTCATTTCACATTGTGCAAATTCTTCAGAACTGCATTTCTGAATTAGGGGTTGGAGTCAAGGGAAATCTTGCATGTTACCGCTTCATCCATTTTTCATTGCCTAGAGCAGGGGGGTCTCCTTGGTAACTTTAAGTCTGGCGGACTTCAATTCACAGAATTCTCCAGCCAGCTTGCTTCCCCAGCTTGCTTGCTTGCTGGGGAATTCTGGGAGTTGAAGTCCACCAGGATTAAAGTTGCCAAGGTTAGAGACCTCTGGCCTAGAGCATATAAACAGGCTTTTACTGCACATCAGATCTGTTGTCCTTTCCTCTGTAACTGATTTTAGTGGGGCAAATAAACATTAGAAGTATTTAGTGTTTGGGAAGGTCAACCTAAAGTTATTTTAAATATTAGACTAAATTAAAAATATAGCCTGTCACAATGATGGAATACTTTCCAATTATTATCAAGTACTCATCACCAATTGAAAGACCCTTCCCATGTGGCCAAGGAGCTCCTTAGACAATAAAATATATAATTGCTTAGGTTAATCTAAGGTCCTCTAAAAGAGATAAACTGTATAATAAGTTAGATGAGTTCTTCCAAAGGAACAAGTACAATCCTGATTATTTTGTAGGTATAAACTGAAAAAATAATAATCTGAAAGTTATGAAGGAAAACTCTTCAAACATGTAAATAAACTCTCCTTCCTCCATCAGGTCCTCATCTTATCTGTTATGGATAGATAAAATCAGAGCAACAGCTTTCAGTTTCAAAAAATACAGTTCAATAAAGCAAAGATTTTGATCTGATTCTGTACTTTAAAACTGTAAAATACGCAGTTTCTAGGAATTATCTTGTCAGTTCTGAAAGAAAAGATGTGAAGGGAGCGATAACTGAGATCACGCTTCTAGGGGCACCAATGAATAAATTGTAAGGGCTGAAACATTCCTTCCTTTCAATGAAAATTATTGCTTTTGTTCTTTTTTTTTATGCAGCTCTTTGGAGACGTCTGCTACAACTGCAGCCATGTGATCGAGGGGGATGGTAAGCTGGAGACTCTCAATACACCCATTGCAGCTCTGCATGCACAATTTTCAATGATTCTTTTCAAACCGTCCACTGAATTTGGAACAACGCTACAGTGTGATAACATCCTATTCTTTACTATTTCTCACTAGTGGTATCTGCTCTCAACAAAGCTTGGTGTGTAAACTGCTTCTGCTGTTCTACCTGCAACATCAAGCTCACCTTGAAGTAAGTGGCCAGCAAAGACTATGTCAGAAAGGATTTTCATAAGAAAGGGATTGAAACAAAACAGTAAGGTCTTTATATGTGGTCCCAGCACCCCTGGAATACTGTGTCGGGTGCTGATATAACGGAACTGAGCATTTCAAATGCTTGATGGGCTTGAATAATTTATCTGCGTATGGGATACTTTAGCTTGGAACCGAGGCTAATAAAGTCTATAAAGTCATTTATGCCATGAAGAAAGTGAAGAGGAAGACGTTTTATCACCCTCTCTTTCTCAAAACATTAGGACCAGGGATCACCCAGTGAAGTTGCCTGAAAGGAGATTTAGAACAGGCAAGACCTGGTGATAGCTACTAACTTAAAGGACTTTAAAAAGGAATGGATAAACCCAGAGAGGGCCTGTCTAATCAAGTGCTTTTAGTATTCAGTTGTACCTCTGATTTGAAATCAGCCTCCCTCCAGAGACTAGTTGCAGGAATAATAGTAGAAACAGGTATGTTTCCACCAGTTATCTAGAGGATCTGGTTGACCACTGAGTAAAACCAAAACCCAGCAGTCTCATTCTTCTTACGGGCCCAAAGGAGCAACTACAAAGATTGCCACAATAATATGGCTGAAATAATTGGCCGATTCCTTTGGTTATCTGTCAAGGACATGTTCTAACATTCTAACAGAAAAAAACATGATTCTAAATAAGGAGGCTTACCTGGATAAAGCCAAGTAGCAGTCAATGAAATGTTTCTTTTAAATACAGTATTAGGTTTGTCCTTCATAGCGAAGGGTTCCTCTACTACTCCTGAGAGTTTAGAATCAATGGGCCACAAGAGAAACATAAGAATTATAACAGAATGACAGAATTTGAGGGGATCTTGATGGTCTTCTAGTCCAACCCCTGCTCAAGCAGGAAACACTATACCATTTCAGACAAATGGTGTCTTAAAAGCTTCCAGTATTGGAGCATTTACAACTTCTAGAGACAAGTCATTCCACTGATTAATTATTCTAACTGTCAGGAAATTTCTCCTTAGTTCTAGGTTGGTTCTCTCCTTGATTAGTTTCCATCCATTGTTTCTTGTGCTAACTTCAGGTGCTTTGGAGAATAGGTTGACCCTCTCTTCTTTGTGGTAGCTCCTTAGATATTGAAACACCACTAGTCCTTCTTTTCATTAATCTAGACATATTCCTGCAACTGTTTTTCATTTGTTCTAGCCTCCAGCCCCGATTATTACAAACATTATTAAGTACATAATAAAATTAAACGTATCTAATACTATTGCAGACATCAATAGCATCTTATGCTTGGATAGTCACTTGTATTCTATTTTAAACCATTGGTTGAATGAGGCATTTATTTCTTTGTAGATTTACTACCAGGACTTTGGAGAAATTTGCCCAATAATAACAATAGGGAACATGTACCTCACATCTTCCCTACTTAGTTTTCAAGCTCAACATGGCTTTTCTAAGTAGAATTTAATGGTAATGTATTTCTTTCAAAGGAATAAGTTTGTGGAATTTGACATGAAGCCAGTGTGCAAGAAATGCTATGAGAAATTCCCTTTGGAGCTGAAGAAAAGGCTGAAGAAGTTGTCTGAGCTGACCTCCAAGAAAACACAACCCAAAGCTCTGGATCTGAATTCTGCTTAACTAGGTCTCTGCCTCCTTCACACTGCACTCTTCTTCCCCAGTAGCAATCACCCAAGAATGGTTAAAGGGCCCAAGACACACAGAACCTCACCAGTTGCATCATGTAATCTGAATGTTTTCTGCTCAGGTATATAGCACAGAGTCGGGCCTTTGGGGGGGAAAAGCTGTTGATATACATGAAGATGCACTATTTTCCTTTTGTTATAAATGTGTTTTGTGATTTTTTTCATCTTTCAGTATTAAAAGCCAGATTTATACTATATGTCACAGTATTCCATAAATGGTTAAAGTAAGGGGTAGAAGTGGGAAATAGCTTACATTGTACCCTTTGTGAACATTATCTTAAAATGGCAATAATTAAGTAGTGATCTAACTATTTCAGTTAAGCCATTATGACAATATGATAAATCTGCACTGCTTTTATTAGATGGCTGTCCGTATCACTGTAACGGTGAAGCTTGATATGTTTTCTTTTACCAACAAAATATTTCAGCTGCTGAAACAGATACTAATGCTTAAGCTAAACTTCCTACCTACTATACATTTTCTCACACTGTAAACTAGAAACAGCAGAAAATAAGACCTGAATGGACCAAAACAATTTAGCTAGAAACCTCTACTTTTTGAGATACGATATCTCAGGAAAATATAGTTAGAACAGATAATTTGGTGGGGGGAGGACTTCTCAGAATTTTAAACTGTTTCTTCCTGCTTAATAATGCCGTCAGTGATCCTTCTGTTAGCAACAAGGTTTTGTGAACATCATTTGGTGTAATCCATATGCTACACTTTACAAGTTATCTTCATTTTATTATGATTCTGTTAATGCCATTCCAAATACCTATACTGTATGGTATTATAGGAATACTTTGTCCCCTAATACTTTGGCTTTTCCATTTTGAACCCAAATAATCTGTTCTTGTAACATTGCACCATAGTACTTGTGTTCTTGGATCAGAACATGAAATGGAGCAGAATGATTAGTGCAGAGTAAGATACTTATTTAACAAACATTGGTTTCTCTTCAGTAATTATAGTAAATATGTATATTATCGCCTACTTGGCTTATTAGCAATTGTGTTTGGCACAAGAGAGGTCATTTTTTAATCTTAAATCATACTTTTCAGTACAATGGAAAAGGACAAAATGCACAAGGACTAGCATAATTTTTATAATTAAGAGCAGAAAGCACATTCTCATTGAATGAATCACTTTCATCAAGACCAGGGGTGTCAAAATGAAGGCCCACAGGCTGAATCCGGCCCATGGGTTGCTTAAATCTGGCTTGCTGAGACAACTTGTAAATATGAAAGGACTGGTCCACGGCCCGTTTTCAGCCTCCATGGCCTCTAGCATCACTCTGCCGGCCAAAAACAGGCCACGTGGAGCCTGCAAGAGGACTGGATTACAATTATGTGGCCTCAAGTAAGTGCCTGATCTGGATAGAAAACAAGCAATATCCTATGTTAATACTACAGTTTAATGCCAGATTTTACATACTTTAGGTCCATTTAATCTACAATCAACAATCTATAATTGACAGCCATTTCTATTTACTATCCTGGAAATTTATCTTTACTGTTAGATCTTGTATTATCATGTTATTTATGCTATTGTATTTTTATTATTAATTGAATAATAAAAATACAATAGTATAAATAGCTTTTCTGCCTGGAAAAGCAATTTACTGTTAAACAATGGGATATAAATTTAAAAATAAAAAGTTTGATGGAGCATGAAGAATAATTAATAAATGCCAGTAATATCTGGTAGAAGAGATAGGAAAATGGTTACAGTAAAGAACTGGAAAGAAAGAGAAAGGGAAAAAATGCATCTTGAGCCTGTGTCAAATGCCCACCATGCCCATGCCTGCCCCCGCCACCACCCCCAACCCTCTGAGGTCAATCACAACCCAGATGCGGCCCACAATGAAATCGAGTTTGATACCCCTGATCAAGATCTTCCCATCTGATCTAGTAAAATATTTGAACCTAGGTGTCTGTGAAATGCCATATCTATTTGAGCAAAGTAAACAAAGCATTATGTTTATGCTGATTGTCAGTCTTGTTATAATGTTGGAACAAACCTTGCAACATCCTAGAGAGGTATGTAAGCACTGTGCTCCATTTTTGTTAGAGCAGCAGAACTGACTGATTACATTACTAAAGAACAATGCACAGGCATAAGCCAGAAGTCAAAACACAAAATACCTTGGCACTTATATAGCGGTTAAGCTGAATGTGAAAGACGCAGCTATATAAATTATATAAATGATAAATCAATTTATTGTAGTGATGTTTTCCTCTGAGGTCATGTTAAATAAACACTCTTAACCTCGTACTAAAATACCCTTTAATCACCATAAAATATATCAGAAGACTGAAGTTGAACATGTGTTTTTCCCCCTTGGTGGTGCTATCACAGCTTTCAGCTATTCATATCACCATCATAACCAGAAGCAAGTCAAAACACCCTGTTACATTATCCTACCCTGAAGACATGAATTATACCATTAGAGCCTGATTCTTACAAATACTTACTCAGTAACATACACACAGATATAAATAGGTAGGTGCCATAATGGGACATGTTTCCATTTCATGTAATACAGTTTTCAACTTACAAGCACAATTGAGTCTGGATTGTAACTCATTGTAGTCTTTAAGCAAAGCACCCATGTCACCACCTCCCTCAACAATTGCAATGCAAGCTCTTTCTGTTGCAGTCGATAAGCGACTGTGCGGGGTGGCTTCAGGGTGTGGAGGCCCGGTGCCCACCAGCACATGGAAATCTGCTACTGGCTGGGAGATGTCAGCTGGCTAGGCCGACCACACTCCAGCCTGTACAAGGACCCCACTTTCATAGTAATTCAGAAGGATCCTTCTGCAAATTGTGCAACTTAGAGAAGGGGAACAATAGCGTTTGCTAGCATTTTCTCCTCTGGAGAGGAAAATGCTAGTGAAGCTGAATTCTGAAAGGTTCTGAGACTCAGTATTCTGAAACTTTCAGACCATTAGCAAAGCTGACTTTCTAAAAGGCTCTAAGCGTGAACGTTTGGTAGTACAGTATTTTTGCCAGATTTGAGTTCCATTCCTCCAGTGCGTGGGAGGAAAAGTCCCTCTGTCACTGGAAGAATGGGCCTCAAATCCTCCATTTGCAACCTTTCCTGATGATTACAGGGCACTTGGCAACTAGTCATGAAAGTAAACAGGTTGCCAAGTGTGCAAAATGAAGTCATGTGACAAGGGTGAAAGTGGTGCAGTGTTTTACAAGTACTTGTAAAGCATTTTACAGGTCCTAAAGCAGGGGTGGGTTGTAAATTGTTTTGCTGCTGGTTTGCTCAGAGTTGCGCTTTGCGCACGCGCTCGCGCTCGCACAGCAGTCAAAAAATAGCTTTTGCACATCCGCAGAAGCAAAATTCAAAATGGCAGTGCCCACGGAGACACCGAAGGAACCAGCTCCATGACGTCATTGCCGAGTTACTTCTATAGAACTGATAGAACCAGTAGGAATTCACCTTTGCCCTAAAGTATATGTTACATTGCCATTGTGACTGAATGGTCGTTAAACAAATGGTCATGAGTCGAAGTCTATCTGCGATAGCTTCTTCACTGATCATAAACATATAAACATAACCAATACATGACAGATTTTGCTGTTAAATGCAATCAATCAGGTTCATATGTTATTCAATATCTTGAATGTAGATGCACTATGCTTGCTTGCACTATATTGTTGAAATAAAATATTTTTTCATATTTTATGTGCACTTCATCTAAATTTATAAATAATTCCTGAAGTTAGCAAATAACTCTAATACTTAATGCAGTTATCAATCACTATAACGTACTAACTCATTATCCTGTGGTACTGTTGGCATTGCTAAATATTTTGCAAGAGTTAATCTCCAGTTAAAAGAAACTGCAGGCATTAAAATATTGTGACTAACAGCACAACTTTATATATATATATTCAAAAGTAAGTCCCTTAAACATAACCTCAACTATTTAGACAACCCTTAACTTTAGCATGATAAACCATTTCAATTTGTAAGATTTGATGGAGTGTTTTCATTCAACATACTACTGGTAATTATCTTTCAATGTACAGATATAAAACATTTTACAAAATGTGTACCCATTTTATAATAGTTTTACTCTGTATTTTTCTCTAACAAAAAGATAATTCCTGCTGGGTTAAAATATTGTAATTACTTTCTATAGTTGGAATGATAAGCACAGCTATGTATCTTTTAAAGATAACATTAAAAACTGTTTTACAAGTCACATGCCTATCATTGTATTGTTTTTATCTGTATTAGATTTCTGTCTGTTTAGTAGAAATCATTGTCACAGGGATGTTTCAAATGAACTTCAGCCTAATGCATCTTTCTCTATAGATAATATTAAAGTATTATGCAAAATATTTTCCTTTTCAGTAAAATATACTTTCATTCAGTTAAGGCTGATTATATTATGATTGGTCACACAATCAGCCAGATGTTTACTGAATTTTTATCTATCTAACAGATCCTTCCCAAGGACTAGGAATAGGCAGGTGTTGTTTGATGATGTTAAAGGTACGGTCGCAGGATGTGAACTGTTCCAAGTAAAGTTACCTTTTACAATTCACTGATGGTGATTTTATCAATGCTGTTGGTGTTTAAGTGGTGCTCCAGATGTTTTGGGATCTCATCCGATTTGTCTTTTACTATTAGTACTATCTTGATTCCTTTTGCCACAGTCATTCTACTTCTAGTTGCAGATCTTTATATTTTGTGGTTTTCTCCAATTGTTCTCTATTTTGTCATCTCCAGGTACTGAAGTGTCCACTATCTAGATTTTCTTTCTTAAAACAATTGTTAAATCTGGGATATTATTTTGTAGCATGTTTTTGTCTCTTTGAATTCTAAAGACCCAGAACACTTTAGTTTCTTCATTTTCTCTTAGTCTACTTTGTGGTTTCACCAATTCCTGCTTGCAGGCAAATTATATTTGCCTTCCCTGCTCCTTTTTTGTGTACTGGCCATGCCATGTCTTTTTTCTGTTCTTCATTTGGTCTTCCAGTCGGCCCATTTGGTCTCTCTTGGTAAACTTTCATGGTATACTAGCTTCAATGCATCTTCTTCACTGTCCTTTAAATATTTTTCCAATGCCTATTTTTCTTCTTCAGCTGTCTGATATACCAGGGTGCTTACAACATTCCACACCGATATGTACTTCTTGTTGAATAAAGTCTATCAACATCCCTGCGTGGACGTCCTTCTTCTTGACTTCAGCGTACATGAGGCATGCACCTTGAAGTATGGTATTTGTAGTTATCTTCTTCATCCAGGCCCTTGATATTATTTCCATAGTGCAAATTGATTTCTTTTCAAATTGTCATTTTATCCACAACCTCTGATTAGAGCATAAGAAGTACATTCACTTTAAAGTAAGAGTTTGCCCTGCATTTTACTACCTAATATGTAATACATTGATTGAACTGCTACATCTATTTATTTGTTTAAGATCTGTTCTGCCACAGGCATCCTTTGATTTAGTGAAGAAGTTTGATAAAACCAGATTATGACAGATTATTGAGGAATTTATTGATTTATATTTGGCTTAGTACCATAACTTTCTGGAAGAAACGAAACTGCATTTATTCTGCATTTGTGTTTTAAAATGGAGAAAATATCTTGATCATACACTTAACATAAATCAAATATGCAAAATATATTTAGTTGCAACATAATGCTGAATTTACATTTCAAATTCAGAAATTCTGCAGTGTAGGTCTTGTCACCTTGATCTTTCTAATTTCACAGCAACCAGTATCAGCAACAGACATACCTCATAAAATATATTTATGCATTTCAGTTTTTTTTTTTAAATAAGTATTTTGAAAAGTATGGAATTTCACTTACACAGAAATATTAGTAATCTATCATACATAGGTGTAGGACAACTTGAAGCCAGCTTGGCACAGCCAATTGACTGCAGCCAGCTTGCCACCATCAAGTTACCTCTGACAACTCACCACTGCAAAGTTGCCTCAGGACAACTCCACACAGCCAACTCACTGAGGGAGAACTCTCTGTGTCCCTGAGTGACACAGAGAGTGAGTGACGGTGGCCAGAGTTCCCATTTTCATATATCCTGGCATGCTGCTGCCACTGTTGCCAAGCTCTGGGCCAAGGAGGCCGGAGACAGCAGCGGTGATAGGTGTGTATGAAAATGGGACGTCCCTGGCAGTCACTGCCTCCCCACTACTGCTGCTGCCGTCCTCGGCTTCTTCGGCTCAGAGCTAGGTGGCAGCAGTGGCGGGTTTGTGTATGAAAATGGGAACCCCGTGGCAGCTACTGCTGCTCTGCGCTGTGTTCAACTGCTTGCTCACGCACCTGGTGCTCTCTCCATCTGACCCAGAGAGTTGTTCCCTAATGAGTTGGCCATTTGGCATTGTCTGGCGACTTGGCAGTGAGTTGGCAGAGGTGACTTGGTGGTGAACTGGAGGCAGTGAGTTGGCAGCACTGAACTGGCCGCGGCAAGTTGTCCCATTCCAGTCACACATACGCATATGCCCATTAAATGCAGAACAGTATACCTTCTTCTAGGATGACAAGAGAATATGTGACTACTTTGGCAAAATAACAGTCAACATGCTGGCTGCCATCAATTGCTAAAAATACTTCAGGAACCAGATACAAATGCACTGTGATTTTCATAAATGTCTGATTTGGACAGCTTCAGTGTCTCCCCTTATACACAAAACATTGCCATATCAACCATGGCTATTAGGTTTCTTGTTCTTA
Source organism: Pseudoxenodon macrops (assembly GCA_032467955.1). Classification (NCBI taxonomy): domain Eukaryota; kingdom Metazoa; phylum Chordata; class Lepidosauria; order Squamata; family Pseudoxenodontidae; genus Pseudoxenodon; species Pseudoxenodon macrops. The sequence continues at coordinate 232,066 of JANHFT010001725.1, forward strand.
TACGAAACTATTCCAAGAAAACCATTTTCAGCCAAAAGAATTGGTGACAAAGGGAAAGAAGATCAAAGGCTGCGTTTGGTAGGATCTACAGCTTTGTCAGAAATGATCTGATAAAGCATAATTTTAGGTATGTTTACGTAGGCTGAAGTTCTGCTGTGGAAGTTTGTCCAATAGTATACAAATCATAGAAAGCAAGCAAAAAATAAAATAGTATTTTAAAAAATACAACTGCAATTCTCTCTCAAACAATAAATAATATGTAAATTTACAGAATTAATTAAGCAGATGTCAGTCTTCATTCATCATAACATTATGCAAGCATGTTCCAGAAATAGGAAAGGGAGGGAGAAATATTGAATCCAATGGCCAGAAGGCATATATGACACAGAGGCTTGTTTTATGAAGTCTGACAGGCCTCCAAAAATGAAATCGTGAAGCTCACGAGGATGCTGTTTTCTTTCAATATATTTATAACTGGAAACAAACATCTTTTTGTACTGTACTGATGGCTAGAATACAGTAAGAATGTGATCAATATTTCCAAGCAAGGAGGCTACAATTATTTAAAAAAATAATAGTTTGGAATAAAATCTTGATACATTGATAGTACAACTTGTAGTCAAGCCAGGTACGATTAAGCTGCAGTCAGAATAAGCCGACAATTATTTCTGGTATAGCAGCAATTGGTTCTCTTCGGTTAAATAAATAAAAAAAGCAAAGTAATCAAGTTCTATTTCTTTCAAGATAGCAAATATTGCAAATCTGGCACAACCTTTGCATGATGATAGCTGCATCTTCAGGCAGGGATATTGGGCTTTTTCTGTTTGTTTACAATGTTCATTAGCAAATGAACATATGATGTCAACAAGTCATCCATTTTGTAACCCTTGGAAAAAAGCAAAACAATATTTAAAGAGATAAACAACATCCACATACCATTCAAAAGAGACCATCAAAAGCCAAAAAAGAAACAAAAAGACCAAAACACCTCCTCACCAGCAATCAACACTCAGATGAGCAGATTAACACCAAGATTAACATTAGACCAACAGCCAAAGAAGGAAACAAACAGCCCAATCAAGCAGCCACCAAGATCACTCCCACCCACATTGACAGGAAAGAGCCACTGGTATAAGAAAGAGAGCAAACTCCACTCCCTACTAGCACTGAGGGTAGTTTGGTAATGAAACATCTGCAAGGTCAAAGAGCCCCAAGGATAACACAGTTCAACCTGCTGCAATATTAAACCATCCCTTGGATAGCATTACAAATATTGTTTAATAGTTGAAAGGGTATCCTTCCCTATCAATCTATGCAAGCATTGTGCTAGTTGTCCTATTTAAAGTGTAATCTTTGCAGAAGCCAGATTTACTGTAGTGGTTAGTCATCTGTTCCTCACAGAGTTGTATACTTAAATATCCTAAAACCAAGAAGGATTTATCCTTTTGACACTCTGACCCAAGAAGAACATTTTTTCCGATAAGAATTTAGGGAAAACAGGAGAAGAGGTCTGTTTCAGAATTTTTGTCTATAATATAGAATAAAGACTATTTTCCAGGTCTAAAATCAAACAAACTGATAATTATTGATAATTACTTTCCAAAGGTATTGACTACTGTGGAAAGCCAATCTCCCCAATCATTGATTATTTCACAAAAAGGAACCAAACTAATTCCCAAAAGAAAACTTTTTTCAGTGCTGTTGTAACTTTGAACAGTCACTAAATAAATTCTTGCAAGTCGAGAACTACCTGTAGCTGGTTGGTTGTGCTGTAATAAAACATTGGTTGGTCAGGTCAAACCACCTACATTTCTCGAGGATTACAGAAGTTTACCTAAAGCTTTCATTTTTTATTTCCTTTTATACAGAAAATTAGTAGAAATGTTTTTCATAGTTTGGTGAGATACCACCAAATTTTAGAGCTGAACAATAAAAAAGGACTAAGTGCTGTACTATATTATTTTCATTAAAGTGGAAGGAAAACACTTTCAATAAGTCATTATCCAATTGTTTTCTCCTCCCCCTTTAATACAAGATCTTTAGCAAACCTGAAAACTTCTGTTTTTCTTACCAGAAATGTCTCACAAAGAATTCGATTTCCTCGTACCAGGTTCCCTATTGTCATGTGAAAATATGTGCTACCACTGCTCCAGTTAGAAATTTTATTGAAGGGATAAAGAGCTAAGATCTCCTGTAGGAAAACATAAATGATACATGTAAGATGGATAAAATGAAAAAGTCACTATTTTTTTTTAAAAAGGGACTTGTAGCTATTTGGGGACATCAGATCACATACTTCTAAGAAGCAGTGCTTTCATAGTGTTTTTATTTCCACATTACCCTGCAAATGCCTTTTGATTTAAAAGTGGATTATTTTTAGCTGTCCCTAGATCACATTCTTCTAATCATGGATTGACTTTCCTCTATTGTCACTATTTCAATTCAACTTGGAGGTTTCCTTTCTGGAAGCCATCTCATGACTAACTTCATTTAGCAATATGTTTCTCCTTCCTAGCTTCACCAAACCTTAAGTACAAAAATCTGATGTGATTTTTTTCTGTGAAAGGAAGCATTCTGGAGAGCCAATGTGAGCAGTAAAAAAATGATCCAGGCTTCAAAAATTGTTTTATCCAATATATATTCTTAATAGAAATAACAGCAGAACTGATATGTTCACAGCCATGGTCAAACCATTATTTACTAGCAAAATGTTTAGGCTGCCTCAATCTCTCACAATTCTTTACCTGAGAAATTCATTTAATTAATTCTACCATAAATCAATTATGTGAGCCTTCTCCAGATTATAATTAAGCCAAATTTTTGAAAAAAAATCTCTTACCTTAGTCTTTGAATGTATTATGGAAATCCCTTGCTTGTTGATAGCAATCAATACTATGTCAGGGAAATTTGGCTCTGATGTTTGCTAGTAAAATAGAAGAAGGCAGAATGGGGTCACAGGGCTGTTTTTTCATATCGTAACATTAATTATCATTATGTTAAACACTGGAATCACCAGAACTATGGAACAAATTAATGCAGGGAGGTGAAAAGCTGCTCTTGGAGAGGCAACTGAAATTGGTTAAGGCCATGAGAATCAGTCGTCATAGAATTTACAAAAGTGAACAATCAGTAAGAGATTTCTTTTAGATAGAAAACGACTTAAGATGGTGGCACTCCCCTCCCCAAAAGCCCTAGAACCATTGAACTGACCTTCACTTCAAAGAAGGCTGAGCCAAATGTTGGCCAACGATATATGAACTTCAGGAAGGTGACTTTGGCCTCATCCACACTTTTTTGTCCAAGTTTGCTGACAGCAGAAATAATATTCTGTAATGCAACATGAATCACAACTGATCAGTTTTTCTACCATTAGAATTATTTTCTTGGGTAGAGAGAAAGTAGCCTTTCCTTGTACCCATAATCACACAAATTGATTTACTTTAGAACTTCTCACTCCAGGATTAAAAATAATATATTTTGCTGTAGGCAGAAATGATGGCACTGCACACTGTAAATTATTCCTTAAGTTTCCAAATGAGAATTCAAAGAAATGAGTAAAGTGTGGCACATGTAACAATTACATAGAAGTATAACAACTATAACAACTGCAGAATTTTTGAAATGATTGTATTAGTGAAAATTTTTGCAGGGAGTAAACTAGATTTATTTGCAGATGAACTCCACAAAATATATTAAGGTGTGTTTAGTATTATAAGAATTCATAATTGGAGTGACACATAAATTATGGAAAATAAATAAATTATGGGAAATAAATCAGTAGCTTTATAAAGCTGATCAATAGAGGAAAGCCAATGCAACTTTTAAATAATAGATCAGTGATGGCAAATCTATGGCACGCACATAGGGCCATTTTTCGCCTTCAGAAGACTTCCCTGAAGCCTCCAGCGGGTGAAAAACAACACAACAGGCAAAATGGAAGTCCCGTTGGGCTGTTTTTCACCCTCTGGAGGGCAAAAATGGGGGGGCGCATGCGCAGTGCAGTGTGCGGGGGGTTTGGGATGCGAGTGCACGCGCTGTCATTTTTGGCACACAAGAAGAAAAAGGTTAGCCACCATTGTAATATATAATACTAAAATAATGTAAATTTCTTTATACCCGTTTCCACTCCTCTGGGGATAGTATTGGGATCATGTTCTCAGGCACCAGTTCTTTCAGTATTTTAGGTATTGCAGCATATTGTATTCGATCACTGTTAAAACGCACTCTGAAAATCAGCCCAGCCAGTTGGATGGCATCCTCCTTTGAGCACTTGTGATAGCCTCGCAGATACTTTGGCAGTTCCTGAAACAAAGACCATCAGTACATTGACCCATTCTATAGTTTGGCTGAAATGTACATGGAAAAATAAAGATGAGCATTGACTGAAATTATTTGCATATTCGAAATGATGTGTACATGAAGGAAAACATGAAAACATTTGCTGTCTTGTACTATTCAGTCCCTATTTCTAGAAAGTTTTTTGCAAGCTTTACATCGAGTTAGAAGTAGAAAGTCTCTGGTTCAGACACATTCTGAAGGCTTGCTTTTCTGGTTGGTTGTGACTGTTTCAAAATGTTATTTAAGTTACTTTGCAGTGTCAGCTATTAAAATGCTTTTTTTTTTTTAAATTAAAGCTATCATGGGGAAGACTGATAATTTAATTAGTTTCAGTTTGATCAATCCAGTATATACAGCCAAGAGGTTTATCTCATTGCCATCAATTATATTGTGTAACCAATATTTCATATATGCTGTGAAATGTATACGATATTTTTCGGAGTATAAGACACACCTGAGTATAAGACGCACCTGAGTTTTTGGGGAGGAAAATAGGGGGGGAAATC
>JANHFT010001725.1:279953-295238 GCA_032467955.1 Pseudoxenodon macrops
AACTGAAAATGCCTACATCATGTACTTCAAATGAAAACATTTTTAAATACCATGAAAGGAAAAAATGAGTAAATACACACATTCACACAAACATATGCAAACTCTTATGACAAGGTGTTCTCATTTATTGACTGCAATTGTGCTGTAAATAAAACACCAAGTGACTGCATCAACTTATAACATCCATTCTGGCTGCAGTTATTAAGCGTACTGCAACTTCCTGCAACTTCTCCTTGTTTGTTAAAGCCAACTGTGAAGATTGCAATTGGTGATCTGCTATGCAGCAATCATAAAAATATGCACCAGTTGCCAAACACCCAGATTATGATCACGTGGCCAGAAGGATGCCATGACAACTGCAATTTCAAGGACTGGTTGTAATTCTCTTTTTTAGTGCTGTTGTAATTTTAGATTGTCACTGAATGAGCAGTTGATAAGCAAGGACTACCTATAATTAGTTATCTTTTTCCCCATCACAAAATTTTAAAAGTCATTTTAAAAATACATTGGAGCACAGCTACACAGTTCTGATGTAAAGTTTAGGACCTTAGACGGTGCCATTGTCACATATCCAGCCCTTGATTCCTTACCATAGTTAGGTAAGAATACTCTGAAGTAATGCCAAGATTCAACATTTTTTTCTGTTCCAAATTCATCCCCGTTAACATGCAATAAAATATGTGATAGTTTCTTTCCTCAGGAGCCTAAAACAATAGAAAGACCACAAATATGTTACTAATAGCAGAAATAGAAAAGCTGCAATGAAATAGTGTGTATAAATGTAAAAATTAATTTATTTATTTACCTGGCGACACACTCGAGACTTCTCCAAAAGGAACTGTTCTATTCTAGCTCCTTCTATTATACCATCTTGACTGAAGTGAATGTCAATGTATTTCCCAAAGCGGCTTGAGTTATCGTTTCGAATTGTTTTAGCATTGCCAAAGGCTGCAAGAGATGAGGAAAAAAATTGTGAAGCAAAAGGAGAAAAATGTAACCTATGTAACAATGCTGAGGCTTAGAGGATAGAGACTAGGGGTCCCCAACGTCCTTTCCCAGAAGCACTTACACCCTGGTCCCACCTCTTTTTTTTGAATAGAATCTTCTTAGTTCCTACCACCACACATCTTACAGGAGGCATCACACCTGATGTCTACGTCCTGAACCCAGCAGGAAAAAGATATAGGGATTTCACAATCTGTGCTCCCTCGCTGGTATTTAAAACTGTAAAAATCAAAATAGTTTTCCAACAGTTCAATTCAATTCATCTCCTGCCAATATAGCATAGAGCAGTGATGGCGAACCTTTTCGAACACTGAGTGCCCAAACTGGAATGTGCGTGCCAGAGCATGCATAAGCCGGCCACCTGGTCTTCAGGTTTCCGGTGCTCCGGCCTGTGTGAAGAGCAGCTGGCCGGCACACATGTGCATGCCAGAAATCAGAAGAGCAGCTGGAGATGACGTGCATGCCCACAGAGAGGGCTCTGTGTGCCACCTCTGGCATGCATAATCAGTCATGGTGATTAGAGGTTTCAGATCTTCTTTCCATTCAGCACTTTGAAAATAAAACTAATTTAACAGGAGATCGACAGATTCAAAAGATTTTAAAGGAAATGAATGAATGAATATAATCTGATATATGAATAAAGGCTGAAGTTAAAACCCAGTTCAATAATTCACACAGAGAAAGTTAGTGAAAGACAGAAAAAAACTAACCAAGCATTTGAAATAATTTAAAAAACTGAGAGTTTTTCTTTATAAACTACTGCTAGCAACAAAATAAACCCCACTGATTTTATGCTGTAAGCAGAACTGCAGTTGGATTTCCATTTTGATATTAAAGAATGCCCTTATCAACATGCAATGTTCAAGCAAGTTGTAAAATATTTCTGCATTTGAAAACCTAAACCCTAGGAGCAGAATTTCTAGTGGACTGAGGGCCACAGGGGAAAATAACAGAAAAAGTGGGAAGGATCATCAAGTAAGAAAATTATGCACATACATACACCCATGCAGGCATATACAGTAAATACAGACAGAACTCATAAGCCTTGTAAAATAAGGAAGGTGGCTTTGATAGTAATATGCAAGAACCCTAGGCAAAAAGGACCCAAACAATGAGATAACATTCAAAACAACTCAGGCAGATACCTCACTAATTCACTTGAGCATAAGCAGGTGGCAGAAGAAAAGCACAATCAGACTTACAATTCTGTTTTTATAGCCAATCTGAGTAAAAGCAGTTTTAGTCCTTATGTGGATTTGATTCCTGATCTGGTATATCTAGTGTACGGCTGACAAGTATATACACATATAATACTTTCCATGCCTCTCAATACTATGCTAGTATTATTAGCTGTAGCAGATGTATTAATACTAATACTATTACAGAAAGAAGGAAAGCTGGAGCTGAGACAGGGATTGGTAGGCAGAGAGAGACAGAGTAGTACAGAGCACTGAATTCTTTGCTGGCATATCTGTAATGCACGGATGGGCAGGGGAAGACTGGTCTCTGGCTGAAAGGGGAGTGGGATTGATACAGAAAGGCTCGACCCATAGCAGGAGATGAGGCAGGATGTACATTCTAAGATAAGAAATGATTTTATGGGATGGGATGGTTCAAAAGTATTTTCAAATACTTCCCTGATGGCCATAATTTCTTATTTGAATTGCTCTAAAGGAGGGGAAATCACCACCCTATCCCCAAATGTTCTAAGTTTGACAATAACAAAAATAACTTCATCCTTTTTCCAAACAAAAGCAGAACCAGAACAACAGAGTCACCTTATAGTGAGATGGCAACAAACAAAATAAATAATATAAAATAAATAAACAAAAACTGTAGCGTGGCAATGAAATCTGAAAATGACATTTCATTCCTCCTCCTTTTGTGTACCTCCCCTTTTGTTTCTTAACCTGGCATAAAAACTAGAAGACTGAAATGAGTACTGTTTGATGGGGAAATGGAGCCATAGTGTTTCAAAACCAGACCAGACCAAACCAAACCAAAGTTTTATACAACATGCTCATTTTAGAATAAATCAGCTCAATTCTCCAACACTGTTGATGTCTGGAGTTACCGTATTTCAAATTGGCAAAAAAATCACAAAAAAGTCCTTGAAAGAAAGTGCCCTAATACAATTGGATTTCAAGCTAATGACTGAACGCCAGAGTCATCTTTCTAATACTGCTATTAGGAAAGTGAAATGTGCTGTAAGAGTATTTTAAAACGATGTAAAGCAAAGTTATCAATATTTCACCTTGCACATGTAGCCTACCTTCCAAAATGGGATTGGCTTCTAGAATCTGTTGTTCAATCCAGGAATGTTGACCACTAATAACAGCTAAGAACTGCAACATTAATTTTGTGCTTTCAGTCTTCCCAGCTCCAGACTCTCCACTGGAATAAATTTTGCAAAACTGGTAAATCAGAAGTATTGGTATATGTGCGAATGCAATCACAGAACTTTGCTAAAACACTCACATCTTTTTCAGGCTTCCCTATAAGGCATGTGAGGTATTCCATAGTAACTTTTCAGAATCATTTTCAAAGCCTCTGTAATACTTCCTCTATTTCTTTTCCTCCAAGCTATTTAAATATTTCACAGCACTAACACATTTTTCCATTACTTTATGTGCCCCTTACCTAATGACAGAGCATTGATCTTTCTTATTCCTCAGCATGTTGAAATAACAATTATCAGCAATGGCAAAGACATGAGGAGGCAGTTCCCCAATCCTCTTGTTGCAGTAGAGCTGGATTTGTTCCATGGTATACAGTGGCAGCACTTGATATGGATTGATGGCTACAAGAATAGAGCCTGTGTAGGTCTAAAAAAGTTTATGCCAATGAATACGAGAATCTTGGAATACATTAGTGATGAGTTTTCAAATGAAGTATCAATCTTAATCTCAAAATAAGTTACTGATAGGAATATTTACAATATCAAACAACATTCTTATCATCTTATTCCCCTTATAAATACATAAAATTATAGGTGACTATACTAGGAAAAGTAAAAACTGTAGAATATATAATTCCCTCATTATAAAGCATTTTTAAAAATGGGGCTTCAGAATCTGTACATATTCTTAATAAAAAAATCAGTCTTACATAGATTTTATTCTCTTTGTAGCGGATATATAGGTTGTGTACCATGCCAGCTTCATTCATCTCTTCAAGATGTATCATATCTTCCACTCCTTGGATGGAGGCAGCATGCATTGGTCGCATTGTGCTAATATTTTGAGCTGTGATCCAGTGCTCCTTAAATACAAGTGCATTTAACTGTCTGGATTTCATAAACTAGCTTAGTTTGCTCCTGAAAATAGTTCTTAAGATTCAGGCCATAGAAACATTAGTATGCTTATCTGAAAATGCAACAATTAAAAGAATGATACGGGTTTCTCCTGTTACATTGCATAACACCTGTTTAATTTTGGCTATGAATCCCAGAGCTTTGCAAAATCCAAAAATTTGGCTCTATCTGATTTCAAATTTATTTCCAGCTTTGGAATGTATAAGTGTCCATATGAACAGTGCTCCAAAGCTGTTGTCAAAGTGTGTAATTTAAAAAAATAATAAAACAGAACAAAATTATTAAATGCATAGGAAGAACTCCTATTAATCCTTTTTAAGTAAGTTGCATTACATTAATTGAAATACAAGTTTAGATTAAATCACATTTACATTTTGACAGGAATCCCACTCACTTTTTAGAATTGAGCATCAAAACATCCCACTAAAAATTCAACTGTATTTTTCAGCCTTTACTAATTACAGATCCATCCAGCTCTTCAGTTGGATGCAGAAGATCATATACAAAAATTGGGATGAAAGTGTTAAGTAGCCTACCTTGCCTTCATCATCCTCCAGCAAGAATCGTCCCAAGTTAGATACTTTCACAACTGCCCCAATGGCCACATTAAACTCTTTGCCTGAATGGGATTTCAGCCATACATGATCGCCCTAAGAGAAACAATATTCTATAAAAAATCTTATGCTTTTCCTTGTTCTGACTTACCTTTTTTTTTTTGCTTTATATGCTTCCAAATCCAACAGATTCATAGTTTTCCATTGCAATGAAAGCAGCTGCACATATAAGTCATATACAAGCAACAAAACATTGAATAGAGTAGTTCTATTCATGCATGTTAAATTCTTACAGAATTTTGCAGCACCTCCGAAAGTTATTTAATACTAAAAGCTAATGTTAGTATTTGAAAGAGTAAACATGCTGTCCCAGTGATTCTTGTAGACAGAGAAGTGGGAAACTGACTAGAGAACAACAGAAGGCAAACACTGGAGTCTACAATGGTGTAGAGAAAAGTTGAAGTTTACTCTTTGTAGTCCATTGAGTTTCAGGAACTGGGTTTGAAAACAAATTCTTTGGAGTCAAACTAAGATTTCAAAGTAATATTCAAAATAAAGTGCCTAACCAAACAAGTACATTCTTCTGGCAGAAGCTGTTTGAGGTTTCTTCTCCTAATCTTGTACCAATAATTTTAGCAAATTCCAAATTCACCTGTGAGCATATAAGCAACTCCTTAGTTGAGAAGTCTCTGACCGCTTCCTTCGCTCTGGGGACGACACTTCAGACTGAGGAATGAGCTATTTTCTCTACCTGGGCAATGATTTGAATCACAGCCAGAGCAGCGTAGAAGGGTGGCGTGTTCATAGAGGCCTGATGAGGGTAATCCAGCAAATGCTTTCTCTGTAAGTTTTCCAGTGTTGTCCTCTGGCAACTGCCGGCTTCCTCATCCTTCTTCTCCAATGCCCGTACCTGCTCCTTCATCAGACCAGCCGTTATACTTAAGCAGGCACTGAGTCAGTTTTAAAACTCATCTCAAATTCTAGTCCATGGCAATGGATGCATTGAAAGAACTTACTTTTCTACATCCCTTGCATGTGCGCAGAAGAGGCAAGTAATGCTTTTCAGTACGATATGACATCTCTTTCATCAAGATGTTAGGAGAAGAGCAGTCAAGGACTCACCATAAGCAATTCTCATCAATTTTACGATATGGTGATTACTGGAATGTAATTTTGGCAATCACTTGTTCTGTCAATATGGATTTTTTTGCAGCTTATATAATTTATAACAGAGTCAATATATGTGAAAAGATGAGAGCAACTATCTGCGTTGCTTGACTCTTGCCCCATCTGACTGATTAAATCTGCCAGATTGTAAGGGAGGTGAAGAGAGGTGAACCTACTTGAGGGTAGCATGTGATCTCTACCAGGTTATGACCTTTACTAAAAAAAGCTGTCCTTTGACTAGGAAGATTTTTGCAATTTTAGGTCAGTGTCAAATATTCTAGGCGTGAGTAAAATGATCAAGAAACTGGTGATTTTGCAGTTCCAAATGCATTTGGACGAAATAGATTTTCTGGACCTAGTTCATTTGGAGTTTTACCCAGCTTATGATACTAAGACTGCTTTTGATATATATTCTTTATGTTGTAGGCAAGATTTGCCATCTTGTTCTTATCTTATTTGTTTTCTTTAACTCTTTTAAAAATTGTATTACTTTTTTTTCTCATTGTGATATTGTGAGTTGCCCAGAATCATTCTAAAGCTGTGCTTTAATTAAACTAAATTAAATTAAATTAAAACTACACTGAAATTGGGGTTCCTACTAGTTCACTAGGATCTCTTGGTGCTTTTTAAAAATACCATCAACTATATTATCCTCCTGGCTCATCTGGTGGGGTTAGAACTTGAGGGCTCTGTTTTGTAGTGGTTGCAGTCCTTCCTGTTGGAATATATTCTGATAGTTTATCATTTCCAATTAATTGTAGGAGAATGCAGCAGAAATTATATGAAAAGAAATTAGGTACTACCGTAATTATGGAAGCCAGAAAGACAAGTCACCACAAACCAGGCATGTGCATGACTATTGATCATTCAGAGGTATCATCAATATTAGATGACTTCAAGTTACTATTTAACTATGAGGAAGCTCATAGTTAATATCCTTGAATATACCCCAATCTTGCTAATGAAGTGGATGAAAGCTAAAGAATAAACTTAAATTCAGACAAGGATAAGGCTGCAATCTCCACAAAAGAGAAAGCTTGTTATTTCAGAGAGGGTTTTGATCCCCAGGTATCACTGAATTTAAAGAGAGAACTACAATGAGAAAGAGGTTTGCACAGCTAAACTATTGCACAAACACCAGCCCTCCTTGAGCCAGGCTGACTTGCTGACAATTATTCATGTTTAGTTTCAATCATCTTCACTGCTGCAACACATTCTATATGGGGCAGTGATGAAATCCAAAACTTTTACTGTGGGCGTGGCTTGGTGGGTGTGGTAGGGGAAGGATACTGCAAAATCTCCATTTCCATCCCACTCTAGCCAGCCAGAGTTGGTATTTGCTGGTTCTCCGAACTACTGAAAATTTCAGCTACCGGTTCTCCAAAATACTCAAAATCGGTTCTCCAGAACCTGTCAGAACCTGCTGGATTTCACCCTTGATATGGGGTTATTTTTGAAAAATAAACAGAATGTGAAATTAGCATAACATGGAACAGACAGGCTGCTAACCAGAGCAAGGCACAAGGAAGACATCATGTCTATATCAGAAAAAGCTACACTGAGTGCCCATTGCTATTTTGAGCACAATTTGGGATGTTTAAAGCCTTAAATGGGTTAGTACAGGACTAGTCCTCTCTTTAGGAATTACCCAATTACTTAGATCAGCAGGAGAGGCTATTTTGAAGATGCCCCCGACAGAAGCTTTTTGCTATGCAGGATATGAAACATACTTCTCAGGGAGATGTTCTTGGACCCTCACTTTCAGTATTTAGGTAAATGGCCAAAATATATTTTCTTCATCAAGTTTTTAACTGTACATTGAGTTTAAAATGTATTTATTGTAATTTTGATTTTACTGTTGTTTTTGTTTTTAAAGCAAACCAAAAAGTAAGCCCTTTTATAAGCAAACAGTGGTTTGCTGATAAAAGTTGTATCTTTTGTAAAAGGGAGGATCACTGTAGGTAACATTTGTTTTAAATCCAAATACTTAATGCTGAAAGAAAAATAAATAGTCTAACCTAGAATAACAAGATATCGGCAGGGTCTAAAATGGGAAGAAGTACAATATTTAGCTCCCAAGTTGGTGAAAGTTCTAAAAACTGAAAGTAATGTAAAGGTTCAAATAGGAGAATAATGTTCTTTGGATTACCATATTTTTCGGCATATAAGACGTACCTTAGTTTTTGGGGAGGAAAATAGTGTGTGTGTGGGGGGGGAATTCTGCCTACCAGGTATTCATCTGGCTAGTTCTTAGCCTGGTCAGCTTCAACACATTAGTTTACCCACTGGTTTTGAGTTTGGGGCTGTGTTTCTAAGGCACAGCTGATCATCGGAGGGAGCAGCAATTAGAAAAGCAGGCAAAGCACAGAAGATTGCTTAGCTCATGTTGGGGCTGAAAAACAGCTTCAAAAGCACAGCTGATCCTTGGAGGGAGCTCCAGTGACTAAAGCAGGCAAAGAGCGGAAGAGAAGGCAGCAGCTGTTCCGGGTAGCAATTTTGGGCACCGCGAGTCAAGCATTTGGAGACTGAAAATACAACGCGCGGAGACCAAAAACACAAGCCATTGTTGGTGGCAATCTCTGCAGCCAGGAAGAGGATGTGCAGAGGCCGAAGGGTAGGAGCCAGCGGGTGGCCGAGGTTACATTTGGAGTATAAGACACACCCAAATTTTCAGCCTCTTTAAGGAGGGGAAAAAGTGTGTCTTATACACCAAAAAATATAGCAATTGTTTTTAGAAACTCTTTCTCCTATCAGGCAGCTTTTTGTCCTATCTGGCAGCTGCACCGCAGTGTCTTTAAAAAAATATTTTCTAGTACTTCTGGGGAACACTGGATGAAGAGGGGAAGCCTACCTTCAATAAATACGGGCAGTTCTCCATTCACAACCATTCACCTAGTGACCTTTTGAAGTTGTCAACAGCATTGAAATTTTCAACAGCATTGAAAAAAGTGACTAATGAATGTTTTTTTTAATTAAAATTGTTACAGCATCTCCATGATCACGTGATTAAAATTCATATCCTTGGCAACTAGCATATACCGTATTTTTCGGAGTATAAGACACTCCGGAGTATAAGACGCACCTTCGTTTTTGGAGAGGAAAATAAGGAAAAAAATCCTGCCTCTGCCTACCAGCATCCATGACTAGCGTTTGGGAGGAAAGCTCCTTTTGGGAGGGACTGCCTCTGCAGCCTCCAAAAGCTCTGTTTTGGGATGATGGTCTGTGGCAATCCCTGCAGCCTGGAACAGGTATAAAACGCAATGTTTGCAAGCCGAAGGTCGACGGGGCTACATTTGGTGTATAAGACACAGCGAAATTTTCACCCTTTTTTGGGGGGGGGGAAAGGTGTGTCGTATACTCCAAAAAATATGGTATTTATGACGGTTGCATTGTCCCGGAGTCATATGATCACCTTTGGAGACCTCCTGACAAGCAAAGTCAATGTGGAAGCCAGATTCACTTAACAACTGTGTTATTAACAAACAATTGCAGTGATTCACTCAACAACTTAGCAAGAAAGGTCATAAAATGGGGGCAAAGCTCACTTAACAACTGTCTTACTTAGCAATGGAAATTTTGGGCTCAATTATAGTTGTAGGTCAAGGACTATTTATACATGTGGCCTGAGTCTCAACTTCTTCCCCAATCAGCATTTAGTTAAACAAGTAATAACAAAAAAAATAGATAGCTTCTTGCAGGCCTAGTTTATATTTCAAGCAGCATGTTATTCAATGTATGTCATACGAATGCAAATGTTTATAGACTTACAGCTTGAAGTACAACCATCTTGCTTTAACAACGTGATTATTTGCAGCCTGTTTGGGGGAAAAGCAGGAGATAGGGGTGAGTAATGGAATAAAAGGATAAAATATTTTAGCAAGATCATGAACACAAATCTGGAATTCATGAGTAAGTTATAAGTTTAGAGATAGAACTAGTATGCATTTTTCCTAAGAAAGACCAGAGAGTGTTAGATGACCCTGAAATAATGCCTGGTAAATTTATTTAAATTAAAATTATTTTCCCCATTCTAAATCATGTTATGTAACTAGATCAGGTTGAAATACGTTGATTTATCCTCTGCTTTAAAAACAACTTGAGTCAAAAATCAGATATTGCAAGTCCTTCTGAAACAGATGACTGAAGGACACTGACACTTTATTGATACTAATTCTTTGAGGTTCACTGAGTAGAATACTGGAACGGGAAGATAACATTTCAATTTTTTTTGCTAAATTATAACATCTTTAGATGATTTGCAGCAGGTCTTTCTTTCACTTCCATTCGAGAAACAATAATAATAAACATGGAGAAAGATGACATGCTTTATTAAAACATTTGAGGCAATTCAACACTCTTGTACAGTCTAAGTTGCTTGGCTCTTGTGCAGCTCTCACCTATTCCTTATGCCAACTTTAGAAGTTCCAGTCCAGATTGCAATGATTGGCAATGGGGCCCAGCTGGTGCTCAGTCCAAGCTATAGCCATTGCAATGGTAATTGGTTGCTTCTGTTTCCTGCTCTTGCCAATTATGCAGGGAAAGCTTTGCAGGCAGTTCTTGTGTGAATTGATCTACCAACGCCAGTCTTTCATTTTAGAGATTGTAAAATCACTAGTGTCTCTGTGTTATTTCCCTCATTATCTCTATTGACTCTACTAAAACTACAGACTGGGTGGTTTGGGTTTTTGTTTTTTGTTTTGCCTTTTGGTACCATCATAATTCTGCAACAACACCCAAAACAACAGGGAACAGTTGTTGTTGTTGTTTTTGTTTGTTTTGTTTTTAAATTTCTCTGCAGCAACTTAGTAAGTTTACATAGCAAGGAAGCATTCTTCATAGAAATAAGGCATTTCTATATTGCAACTTATAGATGTTTTTAGAAAACAAAGTAAAGGGAAGGGAAGCTATGCAGTACAATGAACAAGGGATGAGAAAGCACAAGGAATATTCTTTACTTACTTATTCTGTCTTTTTACTATGCAGAAACATAAAGGGGAATGCAAGGTGTTATATTGTGGTAGAATGAATGGAGGCGAAGCCAGAGTGAACTTCAGCAATACTTGTTTATTGGTTCTAACAATGACAACTTGGCTCTCCGTCTGATAATGCTCCTTTTATAGGGGCTGGAATCCAGAGATGATTGAATCCTTGAATCTATAGTCTGCACATATGTGGACTGGGCCATCTGGCTTTACTGGGGTCATTATTGGGGTTTCCCACTTTGCGTGGTCAACTGGTTCCAAGACCCCTTGGGCTATTAACTTGTCTAGTTGCTTGTCTACTTTTGGGCGTAATGCAAATGGCACTCGCCTTACTTTCATTCTAATTGGGGCAACCTGAGGGTCAAGATTGAAAGATCTTTGTCAAAGATGTCAGCGAACTCCCAGATCAGGGTCTCAGTGTCGGAGTCACTGACGAAGTGGATGACACTGACTCCCAGACCTAAGGAGGAGAGCCAGTCCAGCCCTAACAGGCTTGGTAGGGAGCCATCTACCACAATCAGTTGCAACAGGCCCACAAAGTCTTTATATGCTATTTGGAATGTGCCACTTCCAATGACAGGGATGTTGTTCCCCTGATAGTCTTGGAGGTGCAAATGGTGTTGTTTCAGTTGTTTCTTAGACATCTTCAGCACTAGTCTCTTTAATGTGTTACACGGGATGATTGTCATGGATGACTGGGTGTCTACTTCCATTTTGCAAGGGGAGCCCTCAATTTTGATGGTGATGTGGATTTTCTTTCTGTAGGGGAGGCTGGCTTGCCCGATGATTGTTTCTGCCCTGCAGGTCCCCCTTGAGATGGTGAAGCAGTCTTCTCCCAGGTCCTGTTGTCTTTGTTGTAATTTTCTGGGGCAGCTTTGGGTTGCCAGTTGTGGTGCTTGGCAGACTCTGGCCAGATGTCCCTTATCGCACCTCTGACAGATTGCATTTTTAAATCTGCATGCCACTTGTGGATGGTTCCCGCCACAGTCCACACAGGTTGTTTGCTTCTTTTAGGCGGTCGGATTTTTCATTTTGGATGCCTTGAGTCGGTTGACGTCTTTGTCCTCATCAGTGATTTCCCTGTGGCCCACATTGTCATGGTGTATGGTAGCAGCAGCTGTTTGCCACGAGGTCATTGGACTGCTCAATTTTTGGATCTTGGCCATCGATTGGTTTGACATTTCTGCCACTCGGGCCTCATTGAGCACCATCTGTAGGTTGAGGTTTGGTTTCACGAGATGGCACTGCAACTTGACGTCTCTTACTCTGCAGACCACCCTGTCCAAAAGGACGTCATCTAGGTCCCTAAATTCACAGTATAGTGCTGCCTTTCGTAGGAGCTGCCACATACGCGCTGATAGATTCACCCTCTGCCTAGTTCCAGTGGTGGAAGGCATGTCGGCGAGTGATTCACGAAGGTCTGGGTGCGTAGTGATCCGACAGCTTGCTTTGCAGCATGTCCCATGGTACTGCCTGAATGGCCAGAGGAGCGAGCAGAACCCCAGTAGTCTCAAATATGTCTGAACCACAGTTACTCAGGAACAGGGCTCTTTTTCGGCTGTCCGAGATACTGGTGAAAGTGTTTGCTTCAAGGAAGCATTCAAAGTGGACGATATACGAGTCCCATGTTTCAGAGGCTGGGTTGAATACGTTGAACAGCGTTTGAGCAGTCATTTTTCTGGTAGATCACTTCGAGCCCGGTAGTCTAGGTGAATGCGTCTAGGACAAATGAGTTTGCAGCTAACGACAGTTTGTCTTCAGTGACTCAGCTCTTGAGTGGACTAATATTCAGCTATCTGCGGCTTCAGTTTCCATTCGATCCCACCTTCGTCACAGTGTTATATTGTGGGAGAATGAATGGAGGCGAAGCCAGGGTGAACTTCAGCAATACTTGTTTTTTGGTTCTAACAATAACAGCTCAGCTCTCCATCTGACAGCGCTCCTTTTATAAGCTGTCAGACGGGTAGCCAATCAGAACAAATTGCCTTTCCCGCTTAAACAGCAGACCTGAGGGAAAACTTCAGCTTTTCTTGCAAATGCTTAACACAAGGGAACATGCACTTCTGGGGTGAAGGGCAGAGAACTAACTGTTGTTGACCAGCAGAGACCATAGCAGCTAAACAATCTAGAACGTGATTATTGCTCAGGGTGGAAGCCAGCTTTTACAAATGAAGAAATGTGCTAAACTCTGGGGTCAGTTGGAGTTGGGGTGCTCCTAAAACAAATGAAGGGCTGGAGACTGTCTCCTCTGAAGGGCTTATGGTGGCTCAGATAAGAAAATAGTAGATTTAAAATGTGGCTAGAAAGCATGGGTGTGGAATGCATTTGCAATGGATTGGAGTGGGAGGAGAATGTCATCCATTTCTGCATTGAGGAAGTGGCCAGTGGCTCGTACCACAATTCGCCAAACAAGTACAGAACTGCCTTTCATGAAATTCAAACAGAAAACCTTACAACTGTAGAAAGAAGAAATCTACTTTGTAGTGCCATTTATTCCTCAGATGTTATCCATTCAGTGTGATCTATTCCCTTTCAAGAAGCAGAATATTCTTTTAAAAAGTATTATATACTACTCTCCAATATTTGCTCTGTGCAACAAGAAGACAAAATTATTTGACTTCTGCAAATCTGCACCCAGCACAATCAAGTTTACTCCCCAAGATATTTTAATTATACCCTTATCAAATGTTGTTTTTATGTATTAAAGATTATTATGAGCAAAATAAGAATATTTCCACCATCATTTTGATTACTATTGTCATAGGTTGATGGGGGTCGCAACAGTGGCAGCTATGTGTCTGGGGCTCTTCCAGTTCTTTGGCTCATCACACTCATCCTTGTCTAACAAAATAACACAAGAATGTCTATTCTGCTCTTGCAAAGCATAAGGTTTGTAATCACTTTTTCAGAATTGAGACTTCCGATATAATACTATGCTACTGCTACAATTACCATGGTCGAAGTTACAACTTTAAACAAATTTAAACTCTGAGAGTCACAAATGTAAAACATTTATCTTAAAAAGCTGCTATGTGTGCCCCATGTTTAAATAGAGCAGTACCTTTTATCCTCAGTACGTATTCTAAATATTTGTGCTAATTTTAATGGGATGGAGACAGAGACGTATGGGATAAAACAGAGATATATGGATATGTCAGGGGTGGGGCAGACTTCACCTTAAGGTCTTTGGATAAAATATAATTACGATAAAAATGCATTTCAGAAGCCACAAAATAAAATATGGATATACCGGTATGTTCAAACTTTTTTCTCATTATTTCACACTTAAAACCTCTTATTTAGTGGAATAACTATTAACAAATAAATCAACAATGAGTAAAAAACCTGAAAGATTTTTTAAAATGTCTTTCTTGACCTAGTCTTGGAATTTTTCCCCCTCCAGGCCCATATATATTAAAATTATATATATATATATATATATTTACTTTAAAAAAAATAGTAATATTCAATTAAATTCCTATATATTTTGGATTACGGAAGCTCATGGCCTGATCATAAAGCCTTATATGTCACAATTAATATATGTATTCATATTTGTATTATTTATATTAAAAATTAACAAACTTCCAAATTTAGAGGATTCAGTTTTAACTCTTAGTGTTAGAGAAACCTTTATCCTAGCACTTATACTTATTCTCAAAGCAGGTACGGTAGCTGATTCTCTACAATTAATAGATAAATAAAATACTTGATAGTAAGAGCCATTTACAGTTATGGTTTCCAAGTAACAATTTATCCATTTTTGAAATCATATCTACTACAAGACTAAGTAAAGAAAAGACCAAACATCACATTACCTGCCCTAGAAGAGTAGTTATAGCTTAGTTCCAATTCTCCATTTCAGAAAAATCATGTGTAAAAAATCCTGGCAATAAAACCCTGGAAGAATGCTGTCATGAAAAAATAATCCTTCTATTCCATGAGGAAGTCAGGAAGTGACTGAAGTTCCTTTCATGGTTATTTATTATAGGACTTTGCCCCAGGCCAGTAGAATCTTCCATTTTTACAGTTGGCATTTTAAGCAGGTGAGAGCAATCGATGACTGATCTTATAGCACTCAGGGATTATCTTAGCAATATTTAGCTTCTTGTACAAACCAAGATTCATAACATATAAAAATTATTTCAGAAGAAAATTTGAAGCCAGGTTTTTTTAAATATATATATATATATATATATTTTGTTGTTCGGGTTCTTTCCCGTGTAGAATCAAAGGTGCCATTAGCACTTCCTTCCCCTCACGT
>JANHFT010001725.1:312146-328828 GCA_032467955.1 Pseudoxenodon macrops
CCCCCCCCCCCCCCCCCCCCCCCCCCCCAAAGTGCTAGTCCTGCTTCTTCCTAATATCACAAGAGTATAAGTGCTCTTGTGTGGCTGATGGGTACACTGAATGAAATTCTGTGAACTATCTGGATACAGAAATCTCATTGATTCAATACATTAAAAAAGCCTCATATATAAATGAAATAAATAGCAGTGAAATTTACACAATCATAATTACTATTTTTTCCTTAGTTTTATGGCTAAGGCTTAGGCTTCCTTTTTTAGTTATTTCTTTACAAAAGGTTGTAATTGATTTGATTTGCAAGTGTTTTAAGCATTTTGCTTTTTTTCTGCTTATTTTTAATGCCATGTATAATTTATTGCAGGAGGACAGACAGTTGAACACACAGAAGAAACCAGCACTAAAGAAATTAACTTTGCTCCCAACTGTAGTCATGCATCTTAAAAAGTAAGGAAAACTAATTCTTTTTTCTGTACAATATTGAAAAAAAAGGTATGATATATTGTAGATGGTCTTATGCTAATCGTTATTTCTTTTTATCTAGGTAAGTAGATACTGTAATTCTCCTTTGTTTAAATAAACAATTGTTTTGTAAATGTTTTGTAGACTAACATTCTGTTGAAAATAACATGACTTTTAAAGTTTTTTTTATACTTTGGAAGGTTTTAAAGTTATCTTGCAAAGGATAATTCAACACATCACATGGCAGATTGTTCCACTGGTTGACAGTTCAGCCAGAAGGTTTTAACTAAATTAACCTGTATTTTACTATGAAGCAATTTGCTATAAGGCTTTGCTAAGGTACAGGTCCAGTATACTGCATTTACAGCATTCCCCAATCCACTAATAATTTTATCCAACAAGATTAAGATTAGTCTGGTATGGTTTGTTTGCAAAAAAACCTTTGCCTACTCCTGTTAATTGAATCAAGTACTCATAGAGAGGCTGCTTGATAGTCGGTTCAAAGATCTTGCGCAATACAGAAATCAAATGGATAGATCAGCAGGGCAAACAGTTGTAACCAGAAAGTGGCTACATAGATGATTTAAAATGGAAAAGAGCTTCCCATCCTGTCTTAATATTGGATGGACTTAAGAATAATGGACTGTTCGGTGGCAATAAAGAGATTGATGTATTTCCAACAAATATTCCCTTTTTCTTAGTTTTGAACTGCTAGCTTAACATTTTGTTTTCAATTTTTAGGCAGGACTTGAAAGAAACCTTCATTGACAGTGGTGTGATGTCAGCCATCAAAGAGTGGCTTTCTCCATTACCAGATCGGAGTCTTCCTGCCCTGAAAATTCGAGAGGA
This sequence comes from Pseudoxenodon macrops, assembly GCA_032467955.1. Classification (NCBI taxonomy): domain Eukaryota; kingdom Metazoa; phylum Chordata; class Lepidosauria; order Squamata; family Pseudoxenodontidae; genus Pseudoxenodon; species Pseudoxenodon macrops. The sequence continues at coordinate 313,453 of JANHFT010001725.1, forward strand.
GCTTCTGAAGATTCTGCAAGAGGTCCGTCTCCTATGCATGTAGAGTCAGCATAATTTATTTGGAAGACTTGCTTTGTATTTTGCTAAAGTTGCTCTTTGAGAGATTAATAGGCACATAGCAATAAGATGAATTGTGATACGTACACACTTTCAGTACCTACAGAAGTACTTCCATTTTAAAACTAATACAATAATGAAGTACAGCTCCAGCTTCCACGTCTGGAACTCCATAGCTCGCCTGAGCATCTGTTTTTTTCTACTTTAAAAAATCCTTCCTGATATTTGTATCTAATACGCTTAGACTTTTGTTATCAAAACAAAACTACAATTCTGAAGCATAATATAGTTTTTCGTCGTTCTGTTTTATAGTTGCCTAGTGTGAGCCAGGAGACCTTAAAACACAGTGGAATTGGAAGAGCAGTGATGTATCTCTACAAACACCCAAAGGAATCACGGTCCAACAAGGATATGGCAGGAAAGCTAATTAGTAAGTAAACTGTGATCCACTGTAGTCTACTAAAAAATAAAATTCATCGTGAAGTCCATCATCTGACCAAAATAAAACAATTACATTAAATAAATTAAAAATAATCCATCTATTCCAGATCTTTGGAAATGCCAAATCCAGTATGAACATCTGGTTGACTATAAACAAATTATAAAAATGATTTATAGACAAACTAAAAATAATAATAAAAAAATTAATTAAAATTAATTAATGATGAAGAATTTTTAAAAACCCTCAAAGGGCAGACTTGATGGTTTACTAGGTCCTTTTTTTGTAATCTGTTTCTAAAATAGAAAATGCTACCAAACTTTCCTATTGTTGAATACATAATGCACTGCTTATTCATTTTATTGTATTTTCAATGTTATTTTTTTAATAAAAATTATTTTTGATTTTTTATAAAAATCAGGTAAATGCTTATAAGATTATTATTGATAAATGCAGACCTAAATATATATAAATCTTTTATATTTCAGTTTTTTAAACTCATTATTGAGAGGCCTAAACTACAGTGTCTTAAATATGTCAAACTGATATAGTACCTTTATACATGTGTTGAATTTAACAGTAACTACAATGTATATATTTTTTGTACTTATGATACTTCTAAATATATATATTTTCAGATTTTGTTAAATGGGCTAAAATCTCTGTTTAAAGTTAAGCAGTTCAAGTGGCTGCCTGAGGTCAAGTTTCTTTTTGGGTAGATACTGGCTATGTGCTGTTTTGTTACTTTTACTTAATTAATTCTGTTCTCTTTTTTTAATAAAACAAAACAGATGAATGGTCCCGGCCCATTTTTGGTTTAACATCAAACTATAAGGGAATGACCAGAGAAGAACGAGAACAGAGAGATCTCGAGCAGATGCCTCAACGAAGGCGATTAAGCAGGTATCTTATATGAAAGTATAATGCCTTTAGTGTTTTTGACTCCAAAAGCTGTGTAATGATTTCAGTTATGTAATAATTTAAAGAGTAATCCAAAAAGTTGCTGTATGTAGTTTCCCTGGAATCTTTTGAAACTTGTCATTGTAAACGTTTTGATCTTATGAAAAATCATATTTATTTTCAAAAACTGTTTGCTTCTTCTTGAAGCATTTTCCTTAGGAGCAATCTTGTTCCTGTGAGTTGCAGTTTGCCAAACATGTTTTATCTATTATTACTTGTTTTAAAAAAAAAAAAAATCTATAGGAGACTATTTGGATTATGATTTGTTTACTCATCTTTTGTAGTACTAACCATCCTTCTTCTGTTTTTGCAGCTCTGGTGGTCAGACACCCCGCAGGGATTTGGAGAAAGTATTAACAGGAGAGGAAAAGTATGTGTGACTGATTCCTCAAATATCATTTTGATATCTCACACTTTCATTCTGTGGTTTGTAATGAAGAATGTTGAGCTTTTGTAGGACAAAAAAGCCAACTAAATGGTTTGAAGGAGAGCCTGCAATACCCTTGTATTATTTAGCAGTATCTTTGTTATATATTTTTTAGGGCTCTCAGACCTGGTGATCCAGGATTTTGTGCTCGTGCCAGAGTTCCAATGCCCTCCAATAAGGATTATGTAGTGAGGCCAAAATGGAATGTGGAAATGGAGTCCTCTCGGGTAAGTGGCTAATGGAAAAGAAAGACATTTTGTAACATTGAAATTAGATCTATTCTAAGTTAGGTGTTGCGCAGGATTCACTGAAATTCTTCTTCACTGCCTCTCTCCTTCAATATCGTTTCCATAGCTCCATCCATGTACTACTATTCTTTCCAGTATATTTATTAACCTTTTTATATTGCTGCTATGGCTGTGACCTTGAAATATTTGCACAAAGGGTTCTTCTCAATTCAATCCTATAAATTATCCCACAAAGCCTGTAGGTGTCTGTCTTTGCTCCATTCCTTCTGTTCGTCACAGTATGAAATGAAAGCCATTCATCTCTTCTGACTTTTATTTTTTTATATGTGAAACAAGGCAAAGAAAATGAGTATTAAGTGATTATGTTGTCTGTTATCAGTAGTCCATTCTTTAATTTCTAGCCCCGGACTCTTAAAAAAGGTATTAATCGTCTGGAAAAACACAAGAGGCAGTTTGCTGAAAAGAAACGTCTCAGTAAAATGCATCGAGCTGTCAAGTTCAGCATTGAAGGCAACCGGATGCCCTTGTAGCCTTATATTTCTTTTGTCCCTGATCCAAGAGGTATCCCTGAAAGAGTGAGCTGTGCATGTGCTGCAGTGCTAGCCATTGTTATCCATTTAGACAAAAGGGCATGTCTTCAGCAACTCCGAGGTTTCATTCAAGCTTTCCGGTCAGGGAAAATAACTAATACATTGGGGTTTTTGTTGTTGCTGTTTGTTTTTGAGGCTTCCAGGGCTTTGTGACTGAAAAACTAAAAAGTTGACTTTTAAAAACTGCATTTTTTCCAGCAAGGATACTAACAGCAGTTTCATATACCATTATCTTGTGGTGAGCTTTCCACCCAACTTGTTGCTTTTACTATATCCTAACAATTCTTACCAATTTAGCTCTGACTAATTCCAGATGAGCATCACGAATAATCTTATTGATTAGTCAGTTCACCTCATTGTTGCAAATTGTAATTGTAACCCAAGACTTCTGGAAAATAAAAATAATATGCTGGAGAAAACTGCTATAGAAGGTTGTTTGCCACGTATGAATTTTAATAGTTGAACAGAATTCCTTAATGATGAAAAAAGTTTTCAATATGGTATAGATAAATATAACACATGTTCATCTCCTTAATCTCAACATTAGACAAATTACCTTGCATGAAGTAGTTTATTATAAACATAACTCCTGAGAAGATTGGTTTGAACTGATTTTGCACATTTTATAGAGTAAAAGAAGCAGCATGTCACCTAAAGTAGCTCTTTGGTACTCCACCATCCTAACACATTCCTTAGGCTTAATTATCCTGTAATTGAGAAATATGCCTTCATCGGAATAATACAAAGAACTATGAATTTAGGTTGCCATGTGTCTTAGCTTTGATCTACTTATTATTATTATTAGAAAAATGGTAATTTTGTTTTTCTTCCCCAGACCATTTCATTGCATTAAGACCCCATAGCCCTAACTCTTTTCTTAACAATAGGGAAATTAAATAAATAACATCTTCTTCAATCCAGTTACCAGCAAAGATCCATTTCATAACTTTTTAACATTTAACGTTATATATTAATGTATAAATATTCAACATTGCACATCTCATCTCTTAACTATAACAAAATTCCATTAAAAAATCATGAAATGGTGCCAACATCTTAATACACTGAAAATTTAAAAACTCATTTGACATGACAAAAAGGGATCATTTCTTTCCTTTATAGAAAGCAAGCCTCAAATTCACATTAAAAATAATGTCTTATTTTCAGATATACATTCCATATCACCACTGCATAGCCACACATCTACATTTCATAAATATACAATAATCCATTATTGTATATACAAGTAGTCCTCAACCACAATTAAGTCCAAGATTTCTGTTGCTGAGCAAGATAGTTAAGTGAGTTGCACCCTGTTTTGCAAACTTTTGTCACAGTTCTTAAGCAAATCACTGCAGCTGTTAAGTGAATCTGGCATGCCACATTGACTTTGCTTGTTTACTTTAATATAAAATTAAATCCATAATATAAAATTATAATTACATACAATACAATGGTATGGAAAGAAGTCTCTACATCATATCCATTTTGGGCAAATCCAATAAGATATCAATAATCCAGAAAGAATCACCCAGAAAAATAACATCATATATTTTATCCCTGATCAAATAAGTCAACTTTATGGGTTGACTTAAAAGTTTTCCTCTCTGATCCATTCAGATGGTTGTTGATCCTTATTACAAATTTGCTCAAAAAAAGTTATGTGTCCTTGAAAGGCCCCAGTTTTCAGCTGGAGCAAAATGGTGAACTCCCTGTCTCTTGACTCCTTCCGCCTGCTCCCACACTAGATTGCTGTTTTGTGGTGTCCTCACGAGGAGAAGGAATGGCCATAAGGAGAATCAGATTGGGTAATCTCACATTGTTCTGTTGGATCCAAAAAAGATGAAAGGGAACCAGTCTGATTTGGCTCCCATGTACAAAGTTGTAGTGTCAGTTCCGCTTGTCTGCAGAGCTGTCTTGAGTCCTATCTTCGGTCAGCTACCTTCCCCCCCAGAAGTCCTGGAAATTCATATCACTCCTCAAGATCTTTTACATTATTTGGTAAAAGGTTTAACAAAGGTTGTGTTCTAATACAGATTTTGGGATATTTTCTATGAATAATGCAGCATTTTGCTTCTTGTTTTATTTTGTTGTTCATGTTGTCATGAATATTATTACAGTATAAGCTAAATTTGTAAAACATTCCTCATGGAACTTTAATAATATTTGATTTGTCAAGCAGCTACTTCTTGCTCTTTTGTCTTATATAATGTTATTATGTATACTAGGGACTTTTAATAGTTTTGAATCCCATTTCCATGCAGAGATGGCTTAGAGGTGCAGACATAATCAGGAGGTTGAGAGTATAGTCCTAGCCAGCAACAGATGTTTCTCTATCGGCGCAAAGAGAAAATATCTGCTGTAAACTCTGCATAGGTATCAGGAAGGGCATCCGGCCAGTAAACACTCGGCTCCATTCAGCCGCTCCGCTTCCTTCAAAGAGTTTCTAGTAACCTACTGCTGGATAGAAAATTGCCAGTTGAAAGAAATCCAATGGGGTTTAATAAATTAATACTCTAGGAAGGGGTGGTGGTGCACCATAAACATTCCCTTTTCCTCATCCTCAGTTGTATTTTCAATATTGTACAATATTTAGCAAGCCAACCTGAAAAATACTGCGGACTTAATAGTCTTTTAAAGTAGATTTTTATTTGCTTTAATATACAACAGAAAACCCAAAACATAATTATCAAATACAGGAAAAAGAACTTCATTTTTAAACATAGCATTAAACCTTGAGAACATAGAGTAATTACCGTATGTCATTAGCCAGTTGTTAAGCAGTGCATTTATTATGCGAATAGTCAGAATTTTACGTTTATCACAGAACCTTCTAAATATTTTTTGCTACCTTTAATGCTTAGAAACAAGACTGAATGTTAAATTAGAAGAGGAAAATAAACCTGGCCTAAAATAGCAGAGTCATTAATAGATTTCTTATAATGTCCTTGATGTTATTGTGAACTCTTCCTTTTGCACACTCCAGTGATGTGTGAAATGCTTGTTTCCTATCCGTCTCTCATGAATGAGGTCTGTCTGAATAGCCGAGCTAATGCTTGAGTTTTAAATTCACAGTCTAGATTCTGAACTTCAGCAGCATGTGAATAATTCTGTCCAGAATTTCTCTTCTGAAAAGCAGCACTTTCTTTTGTATATCTGCAATATACAGTACATCTCTAGACTGTATTTGAAAGTAAACTATTGAGAGTCTTTCACAGTGTTACCAGCTTCTGTAATGAAAGGTAGCAACTGCAACAAGGGATGGTATATGCATGTATTTGTGGTTTATAAATATCAAAATGTCATGTTCTAGTACTGTTCTGTTGACTGTTCTAGTACTAAATGAAAGTTTTTTTTCAAGTTCCAGGCAAGTTCGAAGAAAGGAGTCAGTCGCCTGGACAAACAGATGCGGAAGTTCACAGACATCAGGAAAAAAAGCAGAACGTCCCATGCTGTAAAAATCAGCATTGAAGGCAATAAAATGCCATTGTGACCTTCCCCAGAATCACCTTTGATGGTCTCCTGTATAGACTCCCAGAAGATGTCTACATTTTTAAAAAAAAACAAACTTTGGGGTTTTTAAGTGCATCTTCAAATTGTTGGTTCAGCTGATTGTAATACATGTAGATTCAGGGCTATGAACCCTGGGACATTTGTTCATTATGGTTTTATTTAACCCTGACACCTCATTTCCTTTGTACAGACAAAACCTTGTATTGCTGCAAATCTCATACATTAAAATCTGTTTCTGAGGTGGGGTTTGTGTGATGTTTTGTGAATTGAATGTATATAGCAATTTTACTATTCTGAATACAAGAGCTTGCATTCTTACATTATATTTTTATAATTAAAGGTAAACTGTTTACATACTGTATATAGATTTCTGTTAACTAACCAAATAATAATATGATAAGCCATCTTTTTCTTCTAAAAATACAATTTTTACTTTGGAACTTTAAGAACAAATATTCCACATTTTTGAAGAGAAAGAACGTATTAAACATTTAATATGCTTATATCATGGAGTTTAAGAACATTCTGAACCTTATAATCTTTCATATCTTCTGTAAATGCATTGTCATTTATTTTAATGCTTATCACAGAATGAATACATTTAAGCAATAGTTGGAAGTAATGAAATTCCACTTCCTACTATAGAGTCAGCCAGATGTTCAGACTGGACTTTATCCATCAGATTATTTTCAATAATAAATCTGAGGATGATTTACAGCTATTAATACTTGATGGGGTTAAAGATATTGGCACAGGATGTAAGCAAACAAAGCTGCCTTTTGCAATGGCCTGATGCTGATTATTAAAACAATTCATTTGGAGTCATCAATACGCTTAGGATCACAATAGGAATATGTGGATTAATTGAAATCCCTACAATCTTGTTTTGCTGTCTGATGGGTTATGGTTAAGGTCACAGGGTCTCATCTGTTCAGTTGTAAAAATAGTCAAAAGCTTTATTTTTGCTTACATACCATGACTAATTCTGATCCGATCCTGGCTACATTTGCGAATATGATTGTAAGAATGAAACATTCTTTTCTTGACATCTTGCCCCTCACCATTTGCTTAAATCATGTAAAAATGATGTTATGTGCATCTGTTTTCCATATTGGAAGAGGAGCTTGTTCTTGTAGTTCAGATTCATGCAATAGATCGACTTGGGCGGTGTTCCCAAAGTAGGTAGTGTTATGAGCTTGGGGCATGGGGGAGTAAAGTGGCAAAATCTGCCTGGCAATGGAATCATGCAAATGGCCTGACTGGTGTACGTCCGATACCAAAATGCAGGTCCATAATATCCTCAAGCAACTGTCATTCTGGCCATCTTTGTGTTTTGCTGTTGGCGCTACTGTTCCAATCTCTCACTGCAAGATACAGTACTGGCATTCTTATAACTATGAGGCATAAATGTATATCCTTAGGCAAACTGCTTCAAAAGTAAGGTGAACCATATTTTATTCATGAAACCATTAAATTTAATTCATGGAATGAAATCAAATTATCTAATCTTTTCTTTCACTTGGCCCTACTCACTTTATGGAATGCAAGTCACAGCACATCATTCAAGGATAATTCAGTTCTGTGCCCGAGACATTCAGTATGTCTCCAAATACTACGTATTCATCAGAGAACAAGTGAGTGGGGAAGAACTATAACCATGGGCACTGGGAGGGGGGTGGGAGAATATTCCTTATGTTTTTACATTTTACTTCTATGGGAGAGGTTTCAAGAGATTTGGCGTTCCGTGGTAAATGTTCCTAGTAGGAAACACTGGGATGCATTCTCTTGTTTCAGATAACATGCATTGCACAATTCAGAATCTGAAGCCTAAACCTTGTATAATCTTTAGGAGACAGCCCAAGGCTATATATAAGTGCTTAAAAGCTGGTGAATATTTACAGAATTATTTTCCAAGTTTTGGAAATAAACCTGTCCTCCAGTCTGAATGATCATGTTCTGGCACCAAAGTTGCCAACACAATTTGGGGATTGAGACCTCAAATAGGGTAGTGTGCTTAGCTAAACATTGCAATTCTTACTTTCAAAAGCAACCCTACCATATTCATATAAGTTTTTTTGTTTAGTTCAGTTTCACTGGCTGCTTTATATTCCTTTTTCCTCCTTGGACTGTAATCATTGATTTAAATCATTATTTAGATGAATGGAATGGATTGACAGAAGCAATCCTGCATCCACCATTCTGAAAACAATGAGAAACAATTAACCAGATCAATTAAAAATCTGCAGCTGTATGCTTTTGTGGGGTATTGTTTGGCCAATAAAAAGCTATTCAAGAGTAACAGCTAAACATGGCAAGTTGTGTAGTTGCAGGTTTTTCATCTTTGGTTATTTTAGAGTTCAAACGTATTTTGTGAATCCATGACAATGGTTTGTCAGTCTGGTCAGTCATCAAATTATGCATATTTGTATAAACACAAATTTAATGTTTGGCTCTTCCTTTTCCACCATAGCCTACTGCACTCTGCAGGATCACACATCCCCATAGCATTTGTGGAGGTGTGGGTAGGGGGAAAGATTTCAAGGAAGGATCAGAATGATGAAAGCAGAGTTGTAGGATCACTTTGCAAGTCCCACCTTTTTTAACATATATCCTGATCTTGTTCAAACATATGGAAGAAACAACTTGTGGCATGACATTATGGTGCTATTTTTGTCAGTATCCTTGAAGTCCTTTACCAGGGTTAAAATCACTTTGGGAAAGAGGAACTGAAGCAGTATTTCTACCTATACAGTTGCTTATGCTTACATCTGAATTGAATGCTGATATAAATGTATAGAACAATTCAGTTTCTATACAAAGAAAAGGGCAACTTAATCACATATTTCAGTTAAGATCAGTTATAGGAAACAAGCCTGCAATGTGACCTGGCTATTCAAGTTATTAAATAGTACCAAACGCACAAAATGTATATAGAGAGAGATTGGCCTTCACTGCAGTTATGAAAAACAAAAACCTTCAAGAATTAGTTTCAATTACTTCCTTTATCCATGAAATATAATTGGGTACTAGGGTATAAGCTCCGTATTTTCCCACTTCAGCACAACCTTCTCCCCAACTGACAATCCCCAAGAGATACCAAGTATTGTGATAAGACACAGCAAAAGGTCCACCACTATCTCCCTTGCAAGCATCCTGCCCTTCGTTATCATAGCCAGCACAAAACATGTTGCCCGTAACGAGCTTCTTGGTGGACTGCCGACAGGTGTCCATGCTCACAATGGGCAATCTAACTTTCATGAGAAAGCGAGTTAACCTACCCTTAGTATGAGTTGCACCCCATCCGCTAACTATTCCATGGGCTACGTTTTCGATCAGCAAAGTAGCTAGGTTAGGACGAGGAAGGCAAATAGGAAGTACATTCTGGGTAAAAATCACATCGCTAGTCAATTGGACCAAAGCAATGTCATTGTTGTAGTTCTGTGAGTTATACTGAGGATGTTTCCAGTAGCGCCGTACTCTCACTTTTTGTTCATCTCGTTCTCGCTGATGTTTGTCAAAGTCTCCTGAAAAGCAAATAAAAATGTGGGGGGGAAAAATCTAAGCAGGTGCTGACAGTGAAAAACAAAAAAAAATAGAATAACCTTAGATCCAAGTAGAAATAGTATCATTTGGTTATTGAAATACTGATTCTGTACATTAAAATGCTTGTAAACTATGCAGATTTTTTTCTTAGGCACTTCCAAAACAAGGGAGCTTCTAGATGAAGCTGTCGTTGTAAAGCTGTCTTACTTCGTTTAGAGAACTCTATGGGAAATTGAAATGACATTGTCTTCTATTGGTAACATTATCATAGTTCTTCTACTGGTGCTTCCAATTTTTTACTAGTTTTTTTTTAAAATAAAGAATGCAGTATATACTACCATTAGATTACTAGCCCAAAGGATTGTCCTAGAATAAGGTAGGTGATGTCTCTGAAATAATATATTAAAACTGAAAAAGTAGAATGACTATGGCAAAAGAAGGCAAAGGTATTACCAATAGTAGTAGGAATAATATTAAAAATCTTATCAATAACAGCAGAAAACAAAAGAACAATGATAGTAATGAAAATAAATCCAGAAGGGATTTAAAAAAAAAGAAAATGGCATCACAGTAGCAATTCTCTCCAAAGGCCTTGGCAAATCGGGTGATCTGTAATCAGGTACACCTCATAATAGACTCAGGCCAGTAAATAATCAGGATAGAGTATCATTTTATAAAATTAAAGTATATCAATGTTTCTCAATCTCAGCTTTAAGATGTGTTGATTTCCTGGATGGAGAATTCTGGGAGTTAGATGCTGAGGCTGAGAAACATTAAGGTGTGTGTTTGCTTCTATAATTTCAAAGGTAAGAAATGCATTTATTTTTTTACAACAGGAATGTGATATCAGAACAGGGGAATCTACTGCTGCTTCAGGAATACATTGTGGGGGGAAACAGGCATTAGAAGACTGTAATTTTGTTTGTGTCTCTCTATAACTTACCCACTGTAACCTGATGTGGAATAATGGTATCCAAACAGTGTGCAGCGGTAAGTACCCATTGGCTACTGATCAAGCTGCCGCCACAAAAACCGTAACCTCTATTGTTTTGAATCAGTACCTAGGAAGAAAAAGAACAATAAATTGTTTTCTAAGCCAGTTGCAAATCGTATGAATTTTCTATTTAGCATTGAATCAAAGGTCAATCTTCATACAAAAAATACAGGGATGTGAAGCAACACATTTCTTCATATGCCCACAACAATATTGCAAACCTCCTTTTTACAATATTTATACAAAAGGACAGCATCTACAGTCTGCTGTCTTCCCTTGGGAGGCAAAGGTATCATTTAACACGTTTGGACAATTTTTTAGAGGTCCTTTTGGCACAGTGCTTGTTGAAAGGAATCATTCATGACCTAAGGCTCCAAGGCTACATGCAATTCTCCCCAACCTTAAAGAGACCCGGGTCTCTGCAAAAGATGCTGCTAAATATCTTGAATATAAGGAGATAATTATGAACTACTTGCGAGTTCCAACTTTGGCGTTCTGTCTCCCTTTGCTTTTTGGAATTCATTTCCTAGCTTGCCATTCAGAATTAACTTCCATTGAAAAAGATTGCATCCTCCTCCTTGATAAAGAAATCTGACCCTGCAATTCTAACAATATAAAATGAGGCCATTTAATCAAACTTTACGTGCAGTAGTGTTACCTGCCAAGGACATGCTCCTGGACGGCAGAAAGATCCCCCACTTATTCTGGGGTCTTCCTTATTTGTGTAGTTAATATTTGGCCATCTGAGTAAATCCTCCTCGGTGAAATTCCCTTCTAGCTTTTCCATGTCATCTTCAGTTTCTGCTGTGAGGTTCAACCATTCTGAGGAAGCCCAATTTAACGTCTGATTCCAGTTGGTCATGTTCTCAGGAGCATCCGTTTCACTTTGTGCGCTTCTTCCTCCCTCATAAGAACGTGTGGATTGCTTAATCAGCCCACAAGGAAAGCGATCTAAAATCAGGGAGATTAAACAATGTAGGTAACTGTTTATATTAATTTATATTGTGTCCTAATTTATTTTGCTGAAAGAAGAAAAAAAAGTTATATGATGATTTATGGGCCTGAGGATTTAAAAAGATGTGAACTAAGTGAGGGGGTGAAAGAATTTGTGTAACATTTAAGAGGGAGAGAAGATTATAAGACCGTAATTATCTGTTAAAGAGAAGGTTGAAAGTCATATTTCATAACCTCATTGTCTTTATTTTCCTTTTTTGTTTCTTTTTTAACATTTTCTTCTGTTTTTTATAACATTCTCAGTATATACTGCATACATAAATCAATAAAAAATGAATGTAACCTGTAACCTATCAAACACTAGGAAAAATCAAAGTATGCCTGAGGGATAAAAATACCAATAGCCAGCCAGAATATGAACTTCCAATAATTGTAGATTCCTCCATTAATTGTCTTCTTAACTCCATGACAGTCGGTCAGAGGCCAATATTTTTAGGTTATAAAAGTTTTTCTGTTCGATAACTGCAATTTTATAATTGCCTTCTACCTACTAAGTTGCTTGCTATCTTTTCTACATTGGGAAATATTGAATTGGGAATCAACAAGCAACAAGTTAAATTATGGTAAATACCTAATTATGGATCTAGGTAACCTCCCTGCTTGCATTGGTTGAGGAAAATGTCTTGGTGACCTCTAATTACTTGTAAAACTAGCTAAATAATATCCCTACATATATTTAAATAGGTAATCCTGAGTTGCCACCACTCACTTAAGTCAGCTGTGCAGGGGCAAAATGAATTCAACATTTAAAGCACTCACAGAGTGCTATTCTGCATATAAAGAGGAAATTTGGTCAAATTTTATTCAACATAATACCTCATGGTCTGTGCATCTAAAATAGACAATATGTTGCTCTCCGTGCTGACTGGTTGGAAATTGTGCAACTATAACATCAACTCATTTAGGGAAAACCAGACTGAAAAAGGATTCTGGAACATTTAGTTTATAAACCCACATTTTTAAACCAGTAAGATGAGACATTACCTGAAGGGGTACAACTCTTGCCGTCTTCATTTAGTGTATATCCTGCTTCACAGGAGCAGATCACACGGAGTGAATGTTCAGTATCTTCACAATATTGCCAACACTCTCCATTTTTGTACCAGCATTCAAATTTCTCTGCATTGGAGACAGTGGAGGCAGTTCTTGAGTCATTACTAATTATTCTCTCCAACAGATTGTAATCCTCTGATAATAGGCTTTCAGTAATGAGAACCCAAATCACAATTTATCATTTTTAACATTATAGAGGGATCTTCAAGTTATTCTTATGTCTGTGTGTGTGTCAATTTTTTTTGGCAGTGATTTGCGACTGCTACCTCCTAGGGATATGAGATAAAGTGACTGCTCAGTATCACCCAGCTGGCTTTATACTTAAGACAGGAGTAGAACTCACATCTCCTGGTTTCTAGCCCAGTTCTTTCAAGCACTAGACTGGACTAAACTGACTCTCCATATTCCACTGGTTCACCAGTTTATGGCCCATTTAGTTTTATGACTTACTCCCTAACAGAAAAGTTGGCATCTCATACCATCTCTCCCAGAATCCTTTGATCTCAGCTTTACCCTCTGCCTTAACATAGCAGCTTAGTTGCTACCACCACCTGCTTTCCAGGGGGGACCTCTACCTCAGGGGTCTCCAACCTTGACAACTTTATGACTTGTGGACTTCAACTCCCAGAAGTCCTCAACCAGCATGCACTGGCTGAGGAATTCTGGGAGTTGAAGTCCGCCAGGCTTAAAGTTGCAAAGGTTGGAGACCCCTGTTCTACCTGATATTTTCTCCAATCCCAATGTGTGTGAGATAAGACTCCCGCAGGCTACCATCCTACTAGCAAGTAGAAGGGGAACACCAACCCATTTAGAGCAAAAGCAACCCATTTATACATATATATTAAAAAGAAATACATTTCTATAGCACCAACTTCTGACTCTGAGATATGCAACTAGGGAATTCAGCCTGTCCTCCTTTGGGGGTGGGGTGGGGGAGATAGCTTAATCACACAATAAATAAATAAAAACGAACATTATTTTAAAAATATAAAATATTAAAAAAATTATTGGAAGTAGTTACATGCAATACAGATAGTCCTTGACTTACAACAGTTCCTTTGGTGACTGTTCGAACTTACAATGGTACTGAAAAGAGTGCCTTATGACCATTTTTCACACTTATGACCATTGTCGCATCCCCATGGTCACAGGATTTACATTCGGATGCTTGACAACTGACTCAATTGCAGTATCCTGGAGTCACGTGGTCCCCTTTTGCAAACTTCTGACAAGCAAAGTCAATGGGGAGACCAGATTCACTTAACAACCGTGTTAATTCAAGAACTGCAGTGATTCACTTAACAAATGTGGTGAGAATAGTTGTAAAATGGGGCAAAACTCACTTAACAAATTTCTCAATTATCAACGTAAATGTTGGGTTCAATTGTGGTTGTAAGTTGAGGACCACCTGTACAGTTAATGATGGAGGAAATAAAGATACTGAGTTGGTTAAATTACAGAGAGTACTTTAAGAGAACCTTCAACAGAAAAATGTAGAAGTAAAGATAAAACTTTGAAAACACACAAGACCTATTTCCCTTGTTATTAGCTGATGCTTCTTATATTTGAAGCGAAAGTCCTTTGACAAATTGGGGCCCAGGCTATTATTTTGGTTTTCTGATCCCATTTACATGACTGCTTTTCCTGACATATGACCTCTGAGCTACCCTTTTATTTCCCTCACTAGTATGACTATTGGCCAACAAAGTCTCACCAGGTTAGAAAGCTACCCAAAAAAAAGGTAGCATATACTTAGGACAATAGAAGATGGGCTAATGTTATACATCACTCACCTATTTCACACTGATTTCCTCCATACCTCGGGGGACATGTACAGGAATACGTATAGTGTTTGACGTTACATATTCCACCATTTTTACATGTATTTTCTTCACAGGGGTTGGAATCTGTTTGGAAAAAGAGATTTGATAATACAAATCAAATCCAGATACGTATTTAGAGTAATTCCTTATTTATGCATTAAAGTAGTTTCTTACGCACTTCAGTATTAATAACACACTACGCAATCTAAAATATTAAAATGATAAATAACAACAAAAATAGTAATGCAATGAAATATGAAAATACAGTAGATTAATGAGCAAAGGAGGAAAACTATAACAGTTCATTATATGAACAATACATTAAAATAATTTTATCACATAAACAGAAATTCTTGACAGAACAAAAGCAAAAGCTTCAATAGATTTCAAAATGTATAAAAACTCAAGATTTATGGGGCAAAAGTTAGCATAGGTTTTTATAAGCTTTAAGTTTTAATGAACAATTATTTATGTAGAATACACAGAAAATAAATAAAATGTTTACCTTTGTATTCGAACCAAAACTCCATCTGCAAAAATAAATAAAAACTAAAAACAGATGTGATTAGGCCAAAGCATCCTTATAAATTAACTTAAAGAATTCAATGTAAGTAATTAAGGCACATGAGAGGGATCTAGGAGTCTTAGTAGACAACCAGCTAAACATGAGCCAGCAGTGTGCAGCGGCAGCCAAAAAGGCCAATACAATCCTAAG